>CM028896.1:18037500-18052500 GCA_016801885.1 Toxotes chatareus | reverse complement strand
TGTGTGTGTGTGTGTGTGTGTGTGTGTGTGTGTGTGTGTGTGTGTGTGTGTGTGTGTGTGTGTGTGTGTGTGTGTGTGTGTGTCTGTGTGTGTGTGTGTGTGTGTGTGTGTGTGTGTGTGTGTGTGTGTGTGTGTGTGTGTGTGTGTGTGTGTGTGTGTGTGTGTGTGTGTGTGTGTGTGTGTGTGTGTGTGTCTGTGTGTGTGTGTGTGTGTGTGTGTGTGTGTGTGTGTGTGTGTGTGTGTGTGTGTGTGTGTGTGTGTGTGTGTCTGTGTGTGTGTGTGTGTGTGTGTGTGTGTGTGTGTGTGTGTCTGTGTGTGTGTGTGTGTGTGTGTGTGTGTGTGTGTCTGTGTGTGTGTGTGTGTGTGTGTGTGTGTGTGTGTGTGTGTGTGTGTGTGTGTCTGTGTGTGTGTGTGTGTGTGTGTGTGTGTGTGTGTGTGTGTGTCTGTGTCTGTGTCTGTGTGTGTGTGTGTGTGTGTGTGTCTGTCTCTGTGTGTGTGTGTCCCTCTGTCAGCTGACTGCTCTCTCCATCATTCCTGACCTCTCTCTGGTCGTCTCTCTCGTGTGTGTCTGTGTGTGTGTGGCTGAGCACATGTGTGTGTGACCTCTCTCTGGTCGTCTCTCTCGACCCGGGCTGAGCACACGCGGAGCCGCCGGCCTTCACGTCCAATCACAGGCCGAGCTGCACCTGACTGACACCTGAGAGGACAGTCTCAGACACATCACTCTCACCTGTCCGCCTGCTGCTCAGCAGCTCTGACCCTCTGTCCTCTCTGTCTCTGGGCGTCAGCTGTCGTGTGGGTCAGCTGACCCGTGTTGTGTAGTTGTAGATGGAGACACAGAGCCGACACCTCTTACACAATGAGCTTTGTTTGTTCTCTGATTTTAGCGTCTGTGGCCTCAGGGACAGTGTCTCTGACAGTTAGACGTCCTCTGAGCAGTGACGTCCACGTTCGGTGTGTCTCTACAGGGGGGACGAACTGTCTCTCAGTGAGGGTTTTGTCTGGTGTCAGTGGACTTTCCTGAATCACCGTCTCATTTGAAATGAGTCAAACTGAGCCGAAGCTTTTTAGCAGATGAAAGTAAACCTGGCTGTGAATGAAGGAGGGATGGTATCGCTCCGAGCGCCGCACTGAGCCGAGGACAACGCTCCCACTCTCTGAGCGTCCTTCACTTTGTTCTGCTCACTTCTTTAAAGGCTTTAGTCAACTTGAAGCGTTTGCCCTTTCACAGAATATCTCTCTCTTCCTCCTCTCCTCCTGCAGATGTTCAACCCGCCCAGTGATGAATTTGCAATTATTGATGGCTTCATATAAGCAGTGAACTTCTCCAATCGGCCGGCTTGGTAATTGTAAAGGAAGTCATATGCATAAAATTAATTATACGGCGCAATAAGGCCCATAAATCAGGTCACTATCAATTCAGCTGGAAATGTTTCACGCACACGCTCCTCTGCAGAGTTCAAGGTAAAAAAGAAAGGATTCCCTTTTTCACCGAATCAGGAAAGTAATCAGTCAGAGAGGACAAAGATGCTGGAGCTGGGACACGTGCTCCATATGTGGAACAAGAAATGAGCTTTTCTTCAATTGTGTGCTGCTTAATGGTATAAATGGTTCAGTCAGAGAGGAGGTGGGTTCCAGAGCTGTGTTTACTGTGTCTGCAGCAGAGCCACCTCCACTCCCACCGCCGTGATGTTAAATGATGTGGCAAATGAAGCACTTTGTAAAAACTGTAAAACTAATTATGCAGTGAGTAAACGCTCGACGCAGGAGTCACGTAGTTATCGCTCTCCCAGGCAGAAAGCTGGGGAAGATCCTGCCTCCTGCAGGAGAGGTGGAGCGACGGCTCAGAGCGGTGCGAGGACTAATTCGAAAGAACAATTACATGCGTTCACTCCATTTATTTTCCATCGGATAATTATTTGATGTATTTATTTTAATGACATTGTGTAATTTCAGTTCATCTCAGGCTCTCGCTGACTGCTAGCTTCAATTACCGGCCAGTCATTTATAACTCCCCGAGGCTAAAAAGAAGGTAATTGCCCAGATGGAATGCTTAATGAGGGTTGCACAATTATTTCCCAAGCTATTGAGATTTGTATTTTGTTAGCTACTTAATTAAATAGCCTCTTTTTCAACAGGTCTCTGTTCTCTCCATCACAGAGGAGCAGATTATTACCCCCACTGAGGCATCACACTCCTCACACTGACTCTGGCTCTGTTTGTGGAGCTCTGAGGAGTGATGAGAGGATGAGGTGATGAGAGGATGAGGCGATGAGGTGATGAGACGATGAGAGGATGAGAGGATGAGACGCCCTGTGAGCAGCAGCTCGTGTGCTGTCCTGTCTCAGACAGTGTTTAAACTGATCAGCTGACCGATCGACTGAGGAGGATCTCATGACGATGGCGTGCAGTCGATCAGTTGTATGTTGATGCACTGCAGCCGCTCCGCGTGTTCGCTGTATGATTCTCAGCTCATGATGGAATTCGTCTGCACGTTTCACCACAGTGTGAAGTTTTTCTCCGACATGAACAACCTGTCACGGCACCGTATGATGTGTAACACTAATATTAGTCTGACGGGTAAATGGAGTCCATCGCCGCTCGTCAGCTAACACAAACTGTGGCTCCACGGCCGCGGCTGCAGCTGGTATGTTAACGAGGTGTCGCGGTACGCGGCGTCCAGCCTGGCCCATAGCTGTGACACCCGCCACACAGAAATCCTCCTCTCAGTGTTGTTATTAAAGACAGGAGTGTGTGTGTGTTACCTGCTGGACTGATGGCGTTCCCATCAGCCTCTGCTGCGCTCACCGATCGAAGCCTGGTTCCTTCCTGGTCCGAACAGACCAGCAGGGATTTCTGAGGCCTGTTGTTTGCACAGAGTTTAATGAGCGATGCTGAGGCTGCGCGGCTGAATGATGTCAGGCCTCAGAAAGCTTTCTCATAATGATTCATTCAGAGTTTATGAGAGAGGCTGTTTGAGCAGTGAATGATGTGCTCTTTTATTATTACATTTGAAATGTTTCACGGCTAACATGTATGTTAAAGTGGCCATTAATCAAACATGGCAGCTGTGTAATTTGTCTCTGCTGTGCCGCTGCACGAGCTCCAGCTCCTGTAAAAGCCACAAACACATCAGCTCTTTAATTAATGCAATGAAATGAAGCCACGGTTTCTCAGGGAGCGACGTCACGAGCCTGATGTGCTCGGCTGCACGGAGCAGAAGCCGGAGATCCTGTTGATCACATGAACACTGACAGGTTAGATCACAGGAAGGGTCAAAGGGCAAAGCATAGACTGAACCAGAGAATGGAACTGTTTACAGGCATGAGTCAGAGGGAGAGATAGGATCACTGACAGATCATTGACTGATCACTGACAGATCACTGACAGGATCACTGACTGATCACTGACTGATCACTGACTGATCACTGACAGATCATTGACTGATCACTGACTGATCACTGACAGATCACTGACTGATTACAGACTGATCACTGACTGATCACTGATTACAGACTGATCACTGACTGATCACTGACAGATCACTGATTACAGACTGATCACTGACTGATTACAGACTGATCACTGACAGATCACTGACTGATTACAGACTGATTACTGACTGATCACTGACAGATCATTGACTGATCACTTACTGATTACAGACTGATCACTGACTGATCACTGACAGATCATTGACTGATCACTGACTAATTACAGACTGATCACTGACAGATCACTGACTGATCACTGACAGATCATTGACTGATCACTGACAGATCACTGACTGATTACAGACTGATCACTGACTGATCACTGACTGATCACTGACTGATTACAGACAGATCACTGACTGATCACTGACAGATCACTGACTGATTACAGACTGATTACTGACTGATTACAGACTGATCACTGACTGATCACTGACAGATCACTGATTACAGACTGATCACTGACTGATTACAGACTGATCACTGACAGATCACTGACTGATTACAGACTGATTACTGACTGATCACTGACAGATCATTGACTGATCACTGACTGATTACAGACTGATCACTGACTGATCACTGACAGATCATTGACTGATCACTGACTAATTACAGACTGATCACTGACAGATCACTGACTGATCACTGACAGATCATTGACTGATCACTGACAGATCACTGACTGATTACAGACTGATCACTGACTGATCACTGACTGATCACTGACTGATCACTGACTGATTACAGACTGATTACTGACTGATTACTGACTGATCACTGACAGATCATTGACTTATCACTGACTAATTACAGACTGATCACTGACAGATCACTGACAGATCATTGACTGATCACTGACTGATCACTGACTGATCACTGACTGATTACAGACAGATCACTGACAGATCACTGACAGATCACTGACTGATTACAGACTGATCACTGACTGATCACTGACTGATTACAGACAGATCACTGACTGATCACTGACAGATCACTGACTGATTACAGACTGATTACTGACTGATTACTGACTGATCACTGACAGATCACTGACTGATCACTGACAGATCATTGACTTATCACTGACTAATTACAGACTGATCACTGACAGATCACTGACTGATCATACATGACAAAGGAAGAACAGCTTCACCTGCTGGAATCAGTGGATCGTATTTTATTGTGTCATATTGTGTCAGATGTTCTCCTCTCCTGTTCTCAGTTCCTGTTCTCCTCTCCTGTTCTCGGTTCCTGTTCTCCTCTCCTGTTCTCAGTTCCTGTTCTCCTCTCCTGTTCTCGGTTCCTGTTCTCCTCTCCTGTTCTCGGTTCCTGTTCTCCTCTCCTGTTCTCCTCTCCTGTTCTCGGTTCCTGTTCTCCTCTCCTGTTCTCGGTTCCTGTTCTCCTCTCCTGTTCTCGGTTCCTGTTCTCCTCTCCTGTTCTCCTCTCCTGTTCTCAGTTCCTGTTCTCCTCTCCTGTTCTCCTCTCCTGTTCTCCTCTCCTGTTCTCAGTTCCTGTTCTCCTCTCCTGTTCTCCTCTCCTGTTCTCAGTTCCTGTTCTCCTCTCCTGTTCTCGGTTCCTGTTCTCCTCTCCTGTTCTCCTCTCCTGTTCTCGGTTCCTGTTCTCCTCTCCTGTTCTCCTCTCCTGTTCTCCTCTCCTGTTCTCGGTTCCTGTTCTCCTCTCCTGTTCTCCTCTCCTGTTCTCGGTTCCTGTTCTCCTCTCCTGTTCTCCTCTCCTGTTCTCCTCTCCTGTTCTCGGTTCCTGTTCTCCTCTCCTGTTCTCCTCTCCTGTTCTCCTCTCCTGTTCTCGGTTCCTGTTCTCCTCTCCTGTTCTCGGTTCCTGTTCTCCTCTCCTGTTCTCCTCTCCTGTTCTCCTCTCCTGTTCTCGGTTCCTGTTCTCCTCTCCTGTTCTCCTCTCCTCTCCTGTTCTCCTCTCCTGTTCTCCTCTCCTGTTCTCGGTTCCTGTTCTCTCTCCTGTCTCTCTCTCCTGTTCTCGGTTCCTGTTCTCCTCTCCTGTTCTCGGTTCCTGTTCTCCTCTCCTGTTCTCCTCTCCTGTTCTCCTCTCCTGTTCTCGGTTCCTGTTCTCCTCTCCTGTTCTCCTCTCCTGTTCTCCTCTCCTGTTCTCGGTTCCTGTTCTCCTCTCCTGTTCTTCTCTCCTGTTCTCTGTTCCTGTTCTCCTCTCCTGTTCTTGGTTCCTGTTCTCCTCTCCTGTTCTCGGTTCCTGTTCTCCTCTCCTGTTCTCCTCTCCTGTTCTCGGTTCCTGTTCTCCTCTCCTGTTCTCTGTTCCTGTTCTCCTCTCCTGTTCTCGGTTCCTGTTCTCCTCTCCTGTTCTCGGTTCCTGTTCTCCTCTCCTGTTCTCCTCTCCTGTTCTCCTCTCCTGTTCTCGGTTCCTGTTCTCCTCTCCTGTTCTCCTCTCCTGTTCTCGGTTCCTGTTCTCCTCTCCTGTTCTCCTCTCCTGTTCTCTGTTCCTGTTCTCGGTTCCTGTTCTCCTCTCCTGTTCTCGGTTCCTGTTCTCCTCTCCTGTTCTCGGTTCCTGTTCTCCTCTCCTGTTCTCCTCTCCTGTTCTCGGTTCCTGTTCTCCTCTCCTGTTCTCGGTTCCTGTTCTCCTCTCCTGTTCTCGGTTCCTGTTCTCCTCTCCTGTTCTCCTCTCCTGTTCTCGGTTCCTGTTCTCCTCTCCTGTTCTCCTCTCCTGTTCTCGGTTCCTGTTCTCCTCTCCTGTTCTCGGTTCCTGTTCTCCTCTCCTGTTCTCGGTTCCTGTTCTCCTCTCCTGTTCTCCTCTCCTGTTCTCGGTTCCTGTTCTCCTCTCCTGTTCTCCTCTCCTGTTCTCGGTTCCTGTTCTCCTCTCCTGTTCTCGGTTCCTGTTCTCCTCTCCTGTTCTCGGTTCCTGTTCTCCTCTCCTGTTCTCCTCTCCTGTTCTCGGTTCCTGTTCTCCTCTCCTGTTCTCCTCTCCTGTTCTCGGTTCCTGTTCTCCTCTCCTGTTCTTCTCTCCTGTTCTCGGTTCCTGTTCTCCTCTCCTATTCTCGGTTCCTGTTCTCCTCTCCTGTTCTCTGTTCCTGTTCTCGGTTCCTGTTCTCCTCTCCTGTTCTCCTCTCCTGTTCTCGGTTCCTGTTCTCTTCTCCTGTTCTCCTCTCCTGTTCTCGGTTCCTGTTCTCCTCTCCTGTTCTCCTCTCCTGTTCTCGGTTCCTGTTCTCCTCTCCTGTTCTCGGTTCCTGTTCTCCTCTCCTGTTCTCCTCTCCTGTTCTCGGTTCCTTTTCTCCTCTCCTGTTCTCCTCTCCTGTTCTCGGTTCCTGTTCTCCTCTCCTGTTCTCGGTTCCTGTTCTCCTCTCCTGTTTTCCTCTCCTGTCACAGTAAAGCTGTCGTCTTTATAAAACTGCTGCAGTGAACCAACAGTAGCAGATTAACAGTTAGTGTTTGTAATTACAGGTGTAATAAAGCGGAGATCGTAGCGGCGTGGCGTGGCGCGGCGCGGCGCAGGCTGTCTCTGATCAGCGCGGCACCACGCCATGATAACGGCTCACACCATAACGGTAACGCGTGTTTCAATAAAAGCGGCAGTTTTACACCATGTTTCCATAGTAAGCTTTTATTTGACGGCTGTAACAGAGCTGTGAATTCATCAGACCCTTTACAGCGACGCGTCCATGTCCCCAAGCAGCTGCTGAGACAGACTCTTATAAAACGCTGCGTCCTCACAGGCCGTGCCGCTGACGATGTCTCAGGACCACGAAATCCTAAACGTGACGAGTGACAGGAAGTTTGACTTGGTGTGAGCACGGATCCTGAGGTCAGGGGTCAGGGACTCTTCTTCAGTGAAGACTCAGCCACAGCTTCGTCAGTAACCCAGTCCAGTTCTGAGGTGGGACCAGTTTCAGTCCTGGTTTGACTGTCTCTGAGGTGGAGGTAGGCGGTCCTTAAGTCTGGCCCAGACCACCTCTGAATGTCTGAGTGATGGAATCTCAGATGGGTGCATGTCCACCTGTCCACCTGTGACGGGATCAGGTCTGAGCTGAAGGGTGACGGAGGTAAGGACGCCTCGTGGAGCTAATTAGCTTAACGAACAGCCTCAGTCCTCTTTGTCTGTAACAAAGGCTGCTGCTCCGCCCCACCCCCCACCTCACCCCCATCCCACCACCACCCTGTGAATGCTGAGACCACCCACCCAGAGGACAGTGTGGGAGGAGGGTTCATCAGCAGGTACACCGACCCTGGCAGGAGTTCACAGGAAGTTCATCCAGCTGGGGAGTGTGACCTCACAGGATGGTGATCACAGAGAGGTCGGACTACACGTTTATTAACATGTCAACACGTCCCTGTCTCTCTGTCTGTCTCACTGTGATACAACCTGCAGCAGAGTCCTGACTCAGTGAATCTGAGTGAAGCTGACACCATCAGCAGATTCTCCCTGAGTCTTTGCTGAGTGTGACCCAGGTGCTGCCTGTCTGTCAGCCTCAGGTACCTGCAGCCGTGAGACAGCACAGTCACCTGAGGACATCTTACTAATGAACAGACGTGTTAGTGACTATGATACCAAAGGAAGAACAGAGTGAAGACGGTGATGTTTCCTCATGATGTTGGAGACGTTTGGTTTTAAATCCTGTAACATTCAGTACAGACTGCTTTAACGTGTGTGTCTGTGACAGGGCCGGACAGATGTCCTCCTCTGTGATCTCGGCTCACACACGTCGCCGGCGAGTGTTTGTTCCTCTGCAAATGAAAACATGAGCACATTTTTCTATTGTTTGCTGAACAACAGAGTGAATGATGAGTGAGTGAAGGCGGTTTGATGAGGAGCTGCTGAGCCATAATCTGACCCGCAGATCGTAGCAGAGACCAGATGATAAATCAGGAGCGTTCATCGTCCCAGATGACCCGCGGCAGAGGAAGTGATTGCCTTGGCTTGGTAACGTGCTGCACAATAGTGTCCCTCTCAAAAGAAAGGAAACGGGGACAAATAATGTCCAGAGCCAAGCTATTTATGGAGCAGCTCCAGAGGGCTATTAAAAACTTCTCAGTCAAATGCTGATCTGCCTGAGTGGATCACAACAGCACTCCCCACCACCCCCCCCCCCCCCCGACTGGTTAACATTCACCACAGACCGAATTCCCTTTCACTCGGAGCTGGGGGGGGGCTGGAAGGCGGAGCGATGAGGACAGAGGGGAGACGGATCGTGATGTGGCCATACCGATTGGTTTCGTGTTGGACTTTAATGTCAGTCCTGGTTGAGACCTCCGTCCATCCAGAGTCCAACCTGGTCTTCAGGTCTTCAGAGTGTCCACACGCAGCAGCTCTTCATGTCTGCGTTAATCAGCTGATGTGTGTGTGTGTGTGTTGTGAGGTTACATTAAGGTGGGGTGGGGGGGTCGGGGACATCTGCCCCTGTTTTTTGGACAAACAGTAAAGACAAAAGCCATCAGAGTGACAGAGGTTACCCCCCCCCCACACACACACACACACAGAGGCCAGAGGACGCTGGGTCTCTGCAGCGTCCTCAGAGTTTCCATTATCATTTTTCCTGAGAGGGAAAATTTAAAGACATGAAAACACCAGCATCCACCATCATCATCATCATCATTATCATCATCATCATCATCAACTTCATCCCAACACACACATCATAAAGTCCATCACATGAAACCAACACGGAACCAACACGGGAACACATCCCATAATAAAAAACATTAAAAGATTCATATAACAAACTAATGAACCAAATCTGTGAAACCCTGTGTGTGTGTGTGTGTGTGTGTGTGTGTGTGTGAGACACTGTAGAAGTCTTTACTGTAAATAAAGGCCTGTGGACTGATGGAGGAGTGAAGCCCCCCGTGGATGTAAATGTGAACTACAGCCTGAGTCTGACAGTAAACATCAGAGCTGATGGAGCTTTATCTTTAACGTTGTGGCTGATTAGCGTGTGTGTGTGTGTGTGTGTGTGTGTTCAGCTCCTCTCCTGTGTCCGACACATTAGTTCCCGCTCTGAGATCTTTGCACTGTTCCTTTATTTCCCTGAGACGCAGGAACAAAGCTCGTCCTTCATGACGGAGGATGAGCCGCTCGTCACAGTCGCTCCTCTGACAGCTCCCATTCGCTCTTTGATGGCGGCAGGTTACACACAGGTCTCCATGGCTCTAACACTCATATCCATGAAGTCATGGGATGGTCACATGTGACGGGGGCCAGGATGTCAACCCCCCCCGTAAACTTTAAAATCCTGTGAATGTGTGGTGTTTCAGTCCGTGTTCAGGCGGCGTGAATAACATGTTTCTGACGGTCAGAGAGCTGAGAGCGTGTTTCCAGCAGCAGCAGGAAATGATGCTCAGCAGGCGTCTCCTCTGTCCTCCTCTGCTTCCTGTCAGGGAGTCCACCGCAGCAGTGCAACCTGATGATGATGAATCTCTGATGATTTGATCAGAGTGTAATCACCTGACACTCAGGATGGTTCTGTTTTCATTAGCTTAGAACGAGGGTGGACTCCGACTGATCGGGACTCCGACTGATCGGGACTCCGACTGATCCGGACTCCGACTGATCGGGACTCCGACTGATCCGGACTCCGACTGATCCGGACTCCGACTGATCCGGACTCCGACTGATCCGGACTCTGACACTCTCCAGGTGGAGGAGCAGGTTGATCTGTAACAGCTGGACATGGAAACAAGTTTGATCAAGTGAGTTTAAATGCTGGTGAAGTGTCAGTGCTGTGGCAGCAGGTGGGACAGACAGCAGGTGGGACAGACAGCAGGTGTGACGGACAGCAGGTGTGATGCGTGCCTGTAAAGGTAAAGGATTGTCACGGGAACCTGAGCTGCTGGGTCACACATGACTGTGACGTGTCTGCGTGACATTAGAAAATCGATTGCGGGACGTTTGGACACCGTCTGCTGTGCTGAGAAAGTGAACGTGAACATTTCCCAGCTCTGGGGACGGGGGGTTGGTGGTGGGGGGTGAACCTGTGGGTGCTGCACCATGTGAGAACTGCTGCTCCGTCCTGCATCACTGTGTCTGTGACTGACGCTGCTTCCTGCTTCCTGTCTCGTGGAGCCGGGTTCTCTCTGAGACTGCTCGGTCACATCTGGAGACAGATGTGAGGGAGAAGCTGTGCTGCCTCCTCCTCTTCCAGCTGATGGCAGGAGAGTGAAGTCACACTGGGTTTTAAAATATACTTCCCAAGCTTTTGGTTCAGCAGACGCACTTTGATGTTCAGCAGTGGAGCGTGTGCTAAAGTAAATACCACAGGGATTTTTGCTCTGTGAGAAAACAGGCTGTGGCCTCTCGTCTCCTCAGACGGACTCCGAGTCGCTCTGACCTCAGAGGAAAAAATCTTTTGATGCTCAAACTCACAGAACATCCAGGTGTGTGTGTAACCTACCTGTCATCCCTCTATGTCCGTGGCTCTCCGTTAAAACCTGACGTGAAAGTGCGATGGGGGGGTCGGGTCTCTGATGAGGCTGATGATGTCTTGCGAGGTCGGGACGACAGGACTCCGTTTCAAACAGAGGTCAGCGCTGCAATAATATTTTCCCCCTGTGACGTGAGCCAAGCTGAGTAAACTGAGCGGGACACACACAGACCCATCCACACATGTGAACGTCCGTGTTTGTACTGGTGCAGTAACGTGGAGCTCATCCATCGCCTCGTCGGACTGATAACACGCCGCTCCGTCACATTAAAGGCACGTTGGAATTCATGTGTTCACATGTTCAGCTGTGAAACAATGAAAGGTTTTATAAAAGCAGGTGAAAGTAGGTCGTGTTGGTCAGTGACGTGGACGCTACAGCGCCGTGACGCGTAAACACGAGAAGCTTTCAGTGGAAATGAGCCTGTGACACGTTTCCACACGTTTCCATGTTTCCACATGTTTTTACTGTCACCTTCAGTTTCTCCTGAACTCTGACACTGTGTTGGTCTGTTTGCAGCCTGATGGTCTGTTTTCAGAGAGGGAGGGGCTGAGGGGGGGTGTTTGATGGGAGGTCTCCCCCCTCACCCGCTGAGCTGCTCCCTCAGACCCTCCCCCTCATTAAGCCTCAACTCAACCAATCATAACATTAATGTTGACGTTAGCTCACAGAGTCCAGTCTGAACCCAACACACACACACACACACACACACACACACACACACACACACACACACACACACACACACACACACACACACACACTCACACACACACACACACACACACACACACTCACACACTCACACACACACACACACACACACTCACACACACACACACACACACACACACACACACACACACACACACACACTCACACACACACACACACACTCACACACACACACTCACACACACACACACACACTCACTCACTCACACACTCACTCACTCACTCACACATTCACATACACTGCTGGGTGGATGAACCAGGATCTGTGACAGAACCAGAACCAGTGTCGTGATGCTGGAGTCACTGGACTGAAACGTTTTACTGGACATTCAGGATCAGTGAAGTGAGACGTGTCCCCCACGTGAGTTCACATCATTTCCTCTCGGACGTTGATATGAGACATAGTCGGTTCGTAGATCTGTGCATGTCCTCGGAGACGGACCCGACAGAGCAGGTTCTGGTGTCTGTGTCTGTCAGACGTCCAGCAGCAGCGTGTCCTTGATTAAAGCAGCAGAGACCCACTGACAGCAGAGTGCAGATATCTGTCCCCCCTCCTCCCCATCCCCTTCCTTCCATCTCTCGTCCTCAGGTCAACGGGTCTCCTGTGGCTGCCTTGCTTTTAAGTCATCACGCTCCCCCATGGGGCGCATGAGGGAGATGTATCTGTGTCACCCTCCTCAGGTGATCTCTGGGTAATGTACTGAAGGACAGCGAGTGCGGCCATCAGCTCGGACCTACACGCCTCGCGCCGCTTGCCCCACGCCTGCTTTTGGTGGGTAATTACAGGGAGGGCTGCTCTCGCCATGAGGGAGACAAACCAATTAGAGAGTGTCTCTGCAGTTAAAGGACATCTCTGTGACGAGCCCGGCCACAGGGTCGCATGTTTATTATGTCATCCCTACACTCGGGGGCCGTTATTACAGATGAGTGTCCCGGTGTGGAGGTCGTTGATGGAGGTGGGAT
The DNA here is from genome assembly GCA_016801885.1 of Toxotes chatareus. Lineage (NCBI taxonomy): Eukaryota > Metazoa > Chordata > Actinopteri > Toxotidae > Toxotes > Toxotes chatareus. Next base: position 18,039,911 of record CM028896.1, on the reverse strand, counting down.
TCTGTTTGGTTTTACATGCTCTGATTATTCTGATGGCCGCCTGAGAGCTTCGTTAGCATCATCTGTCTCCGATCGGGCTTTGGTTCCTGTCCATAACTTATCAGTTTAAAAGGGTATTATGGAGCGTCCTGCAGGGACGGTGGGACATGTTGGACGGGCTGTGATCAATGTGAGCTGGAGGAGACCACTGTATTTCTGATGCGGTGCCTCAGGGCTGAGGTCTGTCAGTCCTCAGTCACTCAGGTTCCTCTGGAACCACGTCACCGGTTCTATGATCCTGATTCACTGTGCGGAGCGAAGCTGTGTGAGCACGGCACAACATGTCGGCCAACATGCCGCGTGACCAACCAGCACCCAGGCCTCCGGTCACCTCCCGGTCATGTCCATGTGTGAGCTGCAGAATCCTCCAACGTGGACGTGAGTCCTGAGACACTGGGCCTGAGGCTTCCTGACAGCAGAGGAGCTGTGAGTGCAGAGACAGGAAACTCTCACGGCGACGCAGGGAAGTTTCTGCTCGTCTGAGGTGTGTGATGAAAACTGTGATGTGGAATCACTGAGCTCCTTCGGGGCTCATTAGGTGAGACTCTGTCAGCCTGTGTGTTAAACCTGTGCGGACGCCGCTCTGTAGCTTCACACTCCATTAGCTTTATTCTCCCGAGCGGCCGATCCCGCAGGTGTAAAGCGAGGCCGCGCTCCATTTAGCTCCATTTAGCTCCATTCACTTAATGAGGCGTCTGCGGAGGAGAGCGGCGATCGCCACAGAGCCGCCGGCAGCTTTTACAGCACACGGGCCGACCACGCCTCCTCGTCGACCTGTGGTCCAATCAGCTTCAGACATGGTTTTACTGTTTTTTCAGTTCAGTTTCCTGTCGAACACGAAAAAAACTAAAGGAAGGTTCCAGTGTTTTTTCCCTCTGGGCTGAAAGTCGAGCTGTGTGTGAGTGTGTGTGTGTGTGAGTGTGTGTGTGAGTGTGTGTGTGTGTGTGTGTGTGTGTGTGTGTGTGTGTGTGTGTGTGTGTGTGTGTGTGTGTGTGTGTGTGTGTGTGTGTGTGTGTGTGTGTGTGTGTGTGTGTGTGTGTGTGTGTGTGTGTGTGTGTGTGTGTGTGTGTGTGTGTGTGTGTGTGTGTGTGTGTGTGTGTGTGTGTGTGTGTGTGTGTGTGTGTGTGTGTGTGTGTGTGTGTGTGTGTGTGTGTGTGTGTGTGTGTGTGTGTGTGTGTGTGTGTGTGTGTGTGTGTGTGTGTGTGTGTGTGTGTGTGTGTGTGTGTGTGTGTGTGTGTGTGTGTGTGTGTGTGTGTGTGTGTGTGTGTGTGTGTGTGTGTGTGTGTGTGTGTGTGTGTGTGTGTGTGTGTGTGTGTGTGTGTGAGTGTGTGTGTGTGATTCTGTGTGTGTGATTGTGGTGTGTGTGTGTGATTGTGAGTGTGTGTGTGATTGTGAGTGTGAGTGTGTGAGTGTGTGTGTGTGAGTGTGTGTGTGTGTGTGTGTGTGTGTGTGTGTGTGTGTGTGTGTGTGTGTGTGTGTGTGTGTGTGTGTGTGTGTGTGTGTGTGTGTGTGTGTGTGTGTGTGTGTGTGTGTGTGTGTGTGTGTGTGAGTGTGTGTGTGTGAGTGTGTGATTGTGTGTGTGTGTGATTGTGAGTGTGTGTGTGATTGTGAGTGTGTGTGTGATTCTGTGTGTGTGTGTGATTGTGAGTGTGTGTGAGTGTGTGTGTGTGATTGTGAGTGTGTGTGAGTGTGTGTGTGATTCTGTGTGTGTGTGTGATTGTGAGTGTGTGTGAGTGTGTGTGTGTGATTGTGAGTGTGTGTGTGTGTGTGATTTTGAGTGTGTGTGAGTGTGTGTGTGTGGTTGTGAGTGTGTGTGTGTGATTGTGAGTGTGTGTGAGTGTGTGTGTGAGTGTGTGTGTGATTGTGTGTGTGTGTGATTGTGAGTGTGTGTGTGTGATTCTGTGTGTGTGTGTGATTGTGAGTGTGTGTGTGTGTGTGTTTGTGTGTGTGTGTGATTGTGTGTGTGTGTGTGTGTGTGTGCAGTAGCGTCCCTCAGGCTGATCTGCATACAGCAGGGACGATGCTGCAGCTCCCTCCATCAGCATGCACTGACACCTGCAGCGTTTAATGCACTCCTCCACTTTATTAATGCCCAACGTGTGATAAACATTTCTGCACACACACACACACACACACACACACACACACACACACACACACACACACACACACACACACACACACACACACACACACACACACACACACACACACACACACACACACACACACACACACACACACACACACACACACACACACACACACACACACACTCACACACACACACACACACACACACACACACACACACACACACACACACACACACACACACACACACACACACACACACACACACACACACACGC
>CM028896.1:18022500-18030000 GCA_016801885.1 Toxotes chatareus | reverse complement strand
CAAATCAAAAGCTCTGATTTATGCACCTTTCCTGCGGCGAATGGAACATTAAATTTAATTTTGCTGCTGTGGAGCTGTGGCTGCTCCACGCTCAGGCTTGACACGGTGAACCGGGCCCGCCGCCGACCGCCGCCGCCGTGCAGGAATTCATTACTTCCTCCACAATATGCGAAAGCAACATTTGAATGAAACATTTGTCTCATGTCAGAACAGAGTAGCGTCTACTCTCTCTGTACAGATACATGGAAACAGGGAGGAGGGACAGAGGCGCTCATACTCGACTGTAACAAAGCAGCGAGCCGCGTAATGGTGGCACATTAAAATGAGGCCTGTTGGATGTGAGTAGCAGAGCAATCTGTTTCTGCGGCGGTCGCCCATTACCGCTTCGTAATGACGTGGAAAAAACGCCACAAAGCAAAGTAATGAAATGTATTTTCCCTGCTTTAACCTCAGGCTGCGACCGTGCAGCTCTCACTGCGGCAGCATGGCCACGCCTCCAACACCGACATTTATCAGCGTGGTTCTCATCACGCCGTGACTCAGCAGGAAATGAATGTGAGTGTTGATCATCACTCCGTCTTCTGCACTTCTTCTTCTTCTTTGTGCTTTTTACCTGTAACTTGAGCCAAACAAGTTCCACTTCCTGCTCACATGTGGGGGCATGTTCCTGCGTCGGACGGAGAAATGATGCGTGGTCACGGGCGAATCGGTCACAGCAGGAAGTGAAATGGACAAACAGTGTGACAACACCCCCCGACCAAAACAGTAGAATTAAACAGAACAGATGCTTTAAACATTTTAAACTCTCCAGTACGAAGACACGTAGCATTTATTAGCACAACCTGCCAGAGACAGGGACTCTGTGGGGCTGTGGAAGCTGAGAGGGGCCCGGGGGACAGCAGCAGGGGGGCGGGGGGGAGAGGCAGCCTGCCTCACTGTGTGCTGGACAGATTACAGCCTCATAGCTGTGGATGTGAAAGCAGACGAGGTGATTACACGGCCTGTGTGGTGAGGCCGAGCGTGACCCTGTGATAAAGTAAATGTGCCATGCATGGGGGTGGAGGGGAGGGGGGAGGATGGGGGGGGCTCTGCAGGCTGGGATTGACTCCAGTGGCGTCGCTCTGATGCCAAACAAAGACACAGAATCATGTTCATGATAAAAACTCTGCTCCATCATGGCAGCGTGGAGGGGTGGGTGTGTCTGTCACATGATGTCATCACAGGGGGCGTGGTCTGACGCCAGCCCAGGTCTAATTATAGCTCAGGTACATGAACACACATTGATCACAGCACAGCCACAGACTCGCTGGATCAGAGTGTTTGGTCTCAGTTCTACAGGATCTGCACCGGAGACCGTGAGACATCCTGATGGGACGGACGGTGGAGCAGAGCCTCAGACGTCTGCTCAGTCAGCTGATCTGTCCTGAGTGAGCGTCGAGAAAAAATAACACCATTCATTCATTTAATGGAAGAAACGGCAAAATCTCAGCAAAGTGATGTTTGGTCCTCTGTGGTCAGAGCTCGTGTGAGACATGAGACATGAGTCTGGCCAGTGGACGTTAGCTCTGCCTCCTGATTGTTATGTGTGCGGTGCTTCCTTCCTTCCTTCCTTCCTTCCTTCCTCCCTCGCTCACTCTCCTGATTTGCAGTATCACCGTTTGCTCCGTGTCCCCGGGGCCGTCTCCCAGCCAAAGTGAAGAGCTCGTGCCCGGATGCAAATGACTTTCCAAGGTCCTTGTGATTGCTCATTAACTTTCCGTGGGCATAAGTCCTAACTTTATTATTGACTGCACAGAATACACAATCCACCGACCTCTGCCACCTGCAACTAAATCTCTCCCATCCGATCCATCGCACTGATTTCTGCAGCGCCAGAAAACTCGAGCCAGCAGTTTAGTCACCTTAAGTGTTTACACGCCCCACCCCCCTCAACCCCCCCTCACCCCCCTCACCCCCCCTCACACATCAGTGCAGACAATGCAGACACTGCTGTCAGCCTGTTCCCAGCTTTAAACATCAGAAATGTGAATGTGAGGGTCTGAAATTCTTTCTTTCTGGATTCAGTTCCTCCAGCGTTGGTTCATTCAGGAAGCTCAGGGACTTTACCTCTGCATAAAATATTTACTGAGCTCGAAAAGAATTTTTCAGCTTGTCATTAAAGCGCCACACACCCCGCCACACACCCCGCCACGGGCGACACCTGTACCCCGGTGCATGCAGTGCTTATGCAGATCAGTCCTGGAGAATCAACATATTACAAGCAGCTGACATTTGTCCTGATATATTGAATCGTTAGTGCCACAGAATCACTTAAGCCGGATCCACTAACATCAGGTTTCCTCTCGTTATTGACCCTCACGGGCCGAGTCTGACAAGTGGAACTGCAGCAAAGTTCATTAATAATGTGAAATAAATCAATTTGCCTGGAAACGGTGGGACAGCTGCAGACTGCAGGACATCCTGTGACCTCCGCCGCTCACACACAGGTGTTCATCTGATACCAGACCATGTGCCGAGCGCTCGTCCATGATGGCGTCTGACTCGCTGTTCCACAGACGTGTGACTGACGTATTCAGCGCAGACGAGGTGTAGATCCAGGCCTCCGATGATCAGACCTTTACTCTGAAATATGATCATTTCAGAAACAGGAAGTGAAGCTTCTCATTGATTAGCGAGCTGTGATGCGTTAACGGGCTGAATGATTGATTCATATCGATCCTGTTGATTTCTTCATTTATTTCATTTTATGGTTCGACTTTCTGACCGTGTTGCTGCAGCTCGTGATCTGTTCCAGTTTCCTGTCAGGTTCTGGGACCAGTTAAAAATGGAGACGTATGGAGGTTTATCATGATGATGATGATGATGATGATGATGTTCAGAGCGAGCTGAACACACACAGCTCCTTTTACACTCACTGCACACGATTCCCAGATCCAGACGAGCGATGGCACTAAGATCCATGCTCGCTCTGTCGGGTCGTTTCTCAGGACATGTGGTTCCTCCAGAGACCGAACACAAACACGGACTCACCCCGATACCAAGACAAATAAACCTCGACTGTCTGGCAACCAACCAAAGAGCAGTTTAGGATTCCACACGTTCATCAATCATTTCCCCGTCTGCTTATTATTCTTCTGCCTGTGAGAAGGATCAGAGCGGAGCGGTTCCTCTGCAGAACCCAGAGGAACCGCTCCGCTCTGATCCTTCTCAGATGAAGATCAGATCAGACTCATCATTTATTTTATCATGTAAATAATGCTGAGCTACAGACGCTGGGATTGTTTCCTCTCAGTTATTGATCCCCCCCCCCACACACACACACACACACACTTTGCATTCACCTTTTATTTTGAAGTTCCGTCCTGTGGAAAATGTGACACACTCGTTTTGTGGCCTGTCCGTCTCCGCCGCTCATTTCTTCATCATTCCTCGCTCCATCGATTCCTCTGCTTCATCAAGCGGCCCGCGCTGCAACCAGACCTCTCACACCTTGGCAGCGAGCGGCGCGCTGACGGCAGACAGGAAGTGCAGTGTCAGCCGATCAGGACGTCCTTCAGCAGCCTCTGTCTCACACTGAGAGAAGGTCAGAGCTGCTGACAGAGGAGGGGAAAAAAAACAGATCACTTCCTACCTGAGGAGGAGAGATCAAACAGATCAGCAGGTCTCTGCTGTAGGAGCTGCGTCTGGTTCGAGGACGAGATTCTGCTCAGAAACAGCTGCCGTCTTTCACAGTGTTTTATAACCGAGAACCTTAAAATAACAGAAGTGATTCAGCTCTGACCTTTACTGGAACTGCTCGTCCCTCAGAGTCTGGTTTTAGCTTTTCTGTTTCATTAGAGTGAGAGGGAGTGAAACTCCAGCTGCTCAGATCTGAACAGGAAGCTGCATTTTTAATACAATCATCTTATTGAAGTGTGTGTTACTGTGAATGTCACAGATTTTTTTCGATGAAGTGAAACGTCATTAAAAACACAACAAACTGAGCGATGTGATAAATCTTTGGTTCATCCTCAGGGGATCAGCTTTGGGAGCCACTGGTCAGGACTCACGTTACAAATTCCACTTTTTTCATAGATGATATTTTTTGTTTCAAAGGATTTTATGGTTTTATGTTCAGCCCCTGATCCACAGGGTCCACGGGATCCACAGGATCCTGGTCAGGTTCCTCTGTGAGAACCGTTCTCTCAGTTGTTATTTCATGTGTCAGTGCAGGTTTGTGGCAGTGATGGCGGCTGGTTTGTGCTGTGGCTGTGTGACGGTCAGTTTACAGGACAGGAAACAGTTTGGTGTTTTATTTTAGTTTTCTGTTGTAGTGTTTGAGCAGATGGGATTCTAGCCTGTAGTCCTGCCGTCCTGCCGTGCCGTCCTGCTGTCCTGCCGTCCTGCCGTCCTGCTGTCCTGCCGTCCTGCAGCCTCTCTGCTGTTTCTGCTTCTCCCTGTCAGGGTGAAGTCAGCGACTGGCCTCTCAGTGTAGCTGCTTCAACAATCAGACCCTTTGATCAATTGCATAATGGTAATTATATTATATTGGGTTAATTCCATTGCTGAATGTGAGGACGGGGATAATTCCTGCTGGCTCAGCCCTCCTCTGTCCTACCTCAGCTCTTCCTGGCCGTGCCTGAAGTCGTTCTGACCATGAGCTACCTTGGTGCTGGAGCTCATTTGCTAATTGAAAAGCGATTGACAAATCAGGAGCACGTGACCGGGAATCCCTCAGCCAATTTGCGGCCCCCTGATCCCTGTGGGTGTGGCACACAGCGAGCCGCGAAGGAGAAGCGAAGATGATGCTTTGAATGATGAGGCGAGCGAGCGGATGGGGTGACTTCCCAGACTCGAGCCAGACAGGAAAGGTTCGGGAACAGAGCGGCAGAAGCCAAATCCTTCATTGTAATTCCCCCGGAGGAGCCGTCCAGCAGCTGAAATGCCTTCTGTCAGTGCCTTTAAAAGTGAGCAATAACAAATCTCCTGGCTAATGGTCAGTGAATTAAGCCGCCAGCCTGTATAGACAGTGTGGAGGAGAGTGGAGGCTGCAGCAGAGCAGGGCCCATTCTCCCCTGCTTCCCCCCCACAGCCCCATTACCTGTCAAAGCCCCCGGCACACAATCAGCAGAGACAGGTGCTTTCTGTGCTCACAGGAGAGGAGAGCTCACGGCTCCCTGGGGGGCGAGGGTGAGCGTGGGGGGGGTGGGGGTGAGTGTGGGGGGGCAGATCCTGCCTGATAGTTGTCAGCAGCTGCAGAGGGAGCTCTGCCTGGTCAGGGAGAGACAGGAGTTTAGAGCCGGCAATAATCAGCCAGCGCTGCTGAAAACATGAGGAATCATGGATGGGGCTGACAGAGAGGGACGCGGTCAGGGACAGGGACAGGGACATGAGCAGGACACACGTGTTTATGGAGAGAAGATGAAGTCCAGGGAATAAACAAGTGAAAGCAGAGCAGGAGTCCAGCCCACATCACATCAGCCCTGAGTCTGATCCACTGTGAGCAGCGTCCGTGGGATCAGCTGAGGGAAGAAACCTGTCTGTCTCTGAGCGTGCTCGTCCTCACGTCTCTTCCCTCGCTGTGTGTAAATGTTTAGACTGAAAGGAGAGACTGAGACGTCCAAGACTTTGTAATGACCTTTTGTTTAAATGCCGCCCCCCCCCCTTTCTTTTCAGAGCCGCGTCACCCCCTCCCTGCTGGTTAACCCCGACACATTCACAACAACTGACCAATCACAGAGCGGTTAAAGAGAGTTCCCTGCTATCTACCCAGCATGCCTGCTGCCCTGCCATCACTCTTCCTTAACAGTCTGTAATTAATCCCGATTATGGCTGAGGGGGGGTCATTGTCCCTGAGTGAATGGCAGCATTACACGGTCAATTTACCGCCGTGTTCTTATCAATGCCAGCCTTACATAACCTCCCATTTAAAAGAGCTAATTAGCTGGAAAATACATGACAAGTCAATTGTGGCGACGGAGGAGACGGAATGAAACGGAGGCTTCAACAAATGTCTGCTGGCCACAGATACGCTTGTTGTGCTGCCGCTGGGCCGGCGTGCGGCCAGATAACGGTTTGTACCGGAGGCTTAAAGGCAATTTACTGATTGATCCAGCAGCACTTTGCTTTCTGAAGATGCTGTTTTACAAATCCAGAGGAGCCTCCAGAGAAAAACACAGTGATAATAACATTCCATAAATAAACTCTTACACATGGGCTCATAAAATCAGACACGTGTTAGACACAGGACTTTAACCCGGGAAGTGTCGGCTCCTCTGGGATCCGGGGTCGCGTCTTTATTTGGAGCTGGACCAGCTGGTCTCTGCCGGGCTGAGTCGACGTGCGTCCACAGAAACATTCACGCGTCTCAGTAACGGCCACGGCAGATTCTCCGACGTGCTCGGATCTTTATTGTTGGAAAATTCAGCACATCTGCCGTGATGTGTTTTCTGAGCGCTGGCTCCTCCCTGACAGTGAGAGCCGTGTGTTTGATTCTGTTCAGTAATACTAATGAGAGGTAACATCTGAATCTATCCCTCAAATGTCTGAATAGGGAAAAAGCCTGAACTGTTGCTTTTGGCAGCGGCGGTGGACCCACCATAACACGCTGTTAGTGCTGTTTCTCCTTTGGCTTTTGATGGCAGCGGGGAATTTATGTGGCAGTGGATCTATCTTACAGACCGGCCCATCTGCCCGGAGCTGCCTCCACTGGCAGCGCTCCGAAACGCTGCAGATTGCTAATGTGGCATTAAACAATAAATGGACGAAACGCCGCTCCTTCAGTAATTCCTTCAAGCCGTCAGAGTCAGCAGCTGCTCGGCCCTGGTTCGGCCGCGGTGCTTCCACCGTTACAGAGCGAACGCAGCACCTTTCACCACTCTGTGGGTTTTACTCTGAACCAGAAGCTCAGCATGTTTCAAACATGGCTTCTTCTCCTTCTCTGCGAGAGTCACATGTTCGGTTTGATGCCTCAGCTGTGGGGATGAGAGCAGTTAGCTTAGCTTAGCTTAGCACACAAAGGGACCATCTGTCATATGAAAATGTGAAGGGTAATAATAATAATAATGATGATAAAGAGTAAAGGAATCTGACCTGCAACTGTGTGATGAGACATTATGAAGGAATCATGCGCTGACTTTGGAACGCAGCGACACTCACTGTCATCAAAAGATTTGCAAAGCAAACATGAGTGAGGCTTTGGATGCTCGGAAGGAAAAAGAAACAGAGCATGGGGCTGGATGTGTGGGCGGCGGGGGCGTCCTGCAGAGGAGGCTGTTTTCTCTCCACACACCGGGCACCGAGCACGCCTCCGCTTCTCGCCAGTCTGACGTCAGCTCGCTGCGAGACATTTATTTTAGCTGCGTCGTGTGCGGCAGCCAGAATACCTCTTTCAGCCAGAGCTGTGTCCGTCCTGAGCTGAGGTCTGGAGACGGATCTGTGGCTGAAGAGAGAGAGATTCTCTCTGTGAACCAGTGAGTGTTTGTTTGAGGGAGGACACTCGTGTTTAGATGGATTTAGAAA
>CM028896.1:17962500-18017500 GCA_016801885.1 Toxotes chatareus | reverse complement strand
AGTGATGGTGATGAACCAGTGACCTCGAACTTAAACATGTTTCTTCCTCCATCTTCTCCTGTGAGAAAACACAGTGTGAAATATACTCTGTTTGTATATTCGTGTGTGTGTGTGTATACACTGCAGCATGTGTGTGCTAATATGTTTCTACTCTCCCAGAACCCAGTGCCCCCCCCTGATTAGAGGACAGCAGTGTGGGTAATAAGAGCGCAGCGTTCTGGGTGCAGTTTTAATCTTTATAAAAACCTTCAGCCGGGTCCCCGTCCCACAGGAGGCAGATTAAATGCTTCTTCACATTAGTAATGTCAGCACAAAATGATTATGTTTGGTGAATAATTTATTCCTCAGCCCAGCGTAATTTTCTTATCTCTCCCTTTTTGCCTCTTTTACTCTGCAGGAGACGGTAAATGGCTGTTAGTCTCCAGAAAACCTATGGATCGCCGTTTCCATCAATCAATTAAAAAACACTTACCTCACACTCAACATGATTTATATCTTGTTAATAGAATTGTCTCACTATATCCCTATATTATTATAGCCTTAATTCCATTAGCTATTTGCTTAATGCTTTTTTTAAGGCTGACCTCCAGGAGCAGGCAGATCGAGGTGGGATTAGTCTAATATTGGCCAGAAGACAGAGCTTCTTTCTGGGAATCTTGTAGGTCAGGGCAGTCGGAGGACTCTGGACGCTGACTCCTGATTGGCTGTTGTAATCCCACAGACCTCATCCTGTCATTATTCCCTATTTACTACGGAGCATTCAGTGAAAGGACAGAGCAGCGTGTGCGGCGGTGGTTCACAACCCTTTCAGCTTGTGGCGACTCTTTATCCCAGGTTATGGTTTTAGTTTGAACCTGATGTTTAAGAAGCTGTTTTCACTTGCAGCTTGTTTAGAGCGGTGGTTTTCATGACCTTTGAACTTCAGCGTAGAACATGAGTCAGAAACGTTCAGCTCTGTAGAGACAGATGTTTCCCCAGGCAGCTGTGGGCTGTCGGCTGTGCTTCAGCGTAACGTCACGTTTTAATCCTCTGACTTTACGTTTTTGGTGGTTGCTCTCTTTTCTTTTTCATTCCATCTTGACACAGTTCATGAATTTGTAAAAGCAAATTATATGAAATATAGTCGACATAATAAAAAATAAACGACACCTGCCAAGCAGAACATAAAAACATCTGATTCACAGATTTCTGTGTTTTCCGGCTCCTCTCCTGTTGATGGTCTTGCGACCCCTCAGGCTGAGAACTCTGGCACAGTCTGTGTTCTGTTGATCATGTGAAGCAGGAGAAGATATTTACCAAGCGACCGACACTGAAAAGTACAAACAGTTGTTTTAGAATCGAGGCTGACAGGAGATCTGCTCACGGACTCATCGTCACGTGTCCGACTCACGCTGAACTAATAACTCAGTCCGTGCCATTGGCACAGTTACATGTAAGTTACATTTTAAATATTCATCACATATGGCCTCATGAACCCATTACTGTGCTCCATGTTCAATACCCACAGGGCCACACACACACACACACACACACGGGGGAAAGGATGAGTTAAAAACTACCAGAAAGTGTCATCAAATAATCAATCATACGCCCCGACTGTGATTGCTCTCATCTATTACTTAAGCGTGTTGCATAGTATTTCAATATATTAGGAGGGAATGAATAGGGAACGCACATCAGGCTGGTGTTACAGGAAGCAGATGAATTCAGATGTGTGAGGTAATGAGGATCATATCTGGCAACCTTTGATACTGAACCTCCTGCAGGTCTGTGTCGAACAAGAGGCTCTGAGCAGCACAAGGTCAGTGTGAGTCTGTAGCAGGACGTCCCAGCAGACAGCAGCACCACGGTGAGGCGTCTCACCGTTTCCTGTTTGTACCAGTGGAACCAGATTTGTGCCGAATTCACACAAACACCAGGAGAGGAGATTCAGCTCATTGTTGTCCGGCAGTAAAGTGTTGGACAGCGTCTACAGGGGTGAGGGGTGGGGGGGCACCACACAGACGGTCTATATTTAGCATCCTGTGAACCATCTGCCTGCTCCTTTCTGCTCCGGCTCACAGAGGACATCCATACATCTGAAGCCACACACATCTCACCATAATGAGCCTCTGTAAGGCTCTCTGAATTTCTAATGAATAACACTGTGCGGGGAATAAACACATTGCTATTGATCACAACGTAAAGTAATGTAATAAGCGTCCCTGGCTTCAGCTGCAGTCTGGTACCCCTGCCCCCACCACCACCACCACAGGGGGGCTGTTACTGGAGCACAAACCCACCCACTACAGGACCAGGATCCGTGTGGGGATAACAGGCCCACAGTGGAAATATTCTGCAGACTAAATAAAGCCACAGGACCAGATGATGAGTGGAGTCCTACAGCCAGCAGGGGGCAGCAGAGGGAGCCGGTGCAAGTGTGAGGAAGGCCGTTATTGTGTGTTGGGTCAGCTGCACCATGGGTGTTAATGTCAGACTGTGGGTCGTCCACTGTGGTTCACACTGAAATGTCTCCACAGCTTTGACAGACTGTGATGAAACGTGGTTCAGACGTTCATGGTCCCCTCAGGATGAACTTCACCTGTGGCGCCACCATCATCCTCAGCTGGATGCTGTGTTTACTGCTAATTAACAAGTGTTAGCTTGGAACATGGGAAACATCACATATGCTAAACCTTAATCTGTTAGCATGGTTGTTAGCATCATTGCTAATTATTGCTAATTAAATCTGTGTTGGCTGTTTAACTATGTGAACGTTTCCGGTGAGTAGCCTCAGACCTGAGTCAGTGTGTCCGTGACAGAAAAAAAGTTCCAGCTTTAACCAGCAGACTCTCTAAAAACAAAACGACCAGAGGAGGAATTAGAATTATTTTGGAAACTGTAGGAATTTTGTAAAATCCCCAAACTATCAGTTGATCACGACAGCTGCAGCATCGGTCGCAGATTAAAAACCTGTCCGTGACTCTGCTTCCTCGCGTGCTTTGTGTGAGTCTGTGTCCACGTGTGAAGACGAGCTGCTTCACGAGGTTCCACTTTCAAATATGATCATTAAATAAATGATGATTTAAAAACCCAATCTTGAATATTGAACATGGAGCCGTCTCCAGGGACGGAGCTCTGCAGCTGTGCAGCTATGTGAGACAAGGCCGCGCTGCCATTATCACATTACTGATTTAGCATTATGTGGCGTACAGTAGACAGAGCCTCAGATAATTCAGCCTAATTGAATGAAAGCTCTCAGGCCTGATCTCAGCCAGGATATGGAACATTAATTGACATTTGCTGAAGCCAAACAAAGGACAGTGGAGCCGTAACGCTCCTTTAAACATATTAATAAGAAGGAGAAATTGTTCGCTTCAATCTGTTATTGATTTGAAAATGAGTTCAGTCAAAATGGGCCGAGCGTTTCTCCAGATTCATGTGAATTTATTGAAAGCGGCAGCATTTGATTGGGAGAACACGCCGATGCCAGAGTTAGGAGAGCTGCTCTTTTTGGCACACACACACTCGTGAGACTGGAGAGGCTCTTATTGTGGCGGTGCCTCTCTATCCCCCTCTTCAAGTCTCCATCACGAGGTGATAGATAATAAGAAATCCCTGCTCTCTGCTTTAAAGGCAGCGTGGTGGTGGGGGCTTTGGATGAGGGGTTAAACTGGTGAGAGCATGTTTGCTAAGCTGTTTGAGGAGCATTCTCATATGGCCGGTGGCAGTGATGGGGTAGGCGGGGAGGGGTGGAGGTGGTGGGGGGGGCCTTTCCATCTCAGTGCACCGGAGTGCAATGATGGAATGACCTGGACTTGATCTTTGAGGGCAACATGGCTGATGGCTCCTGCAGATTGATAAATTGATTCAAAACTATTACCATGGTAAAAAAGCAATAAGGTCATAAAAATTGCATCGGTCCAGCCGGCTAAGTAAATCCCAGGCATTTTCGGGAGCGGGGACGGTGGGACAGGAGACACCGGGCATGAGGTGGAATGAGAGAGCAAGAAATGACTTTGAAGAGCTCATCATCTTCAATCTATTTTTCCTGCAGGGGCTCCATGCCGCTGCATAGAGGCACTTCATTACAGGGGAATAACTGTACACAGGCAGAGCCCCGGCCTGCCTCCCCCGATCCCCTCGGGCCCCCGGGGGGCTCCAGCTGGTTAATACCTCATCACTGGCTTCATTGAACGCTTTAATCTGCACTCCTGTGATCAATAGGAGCCCGCTGTAAATTAAAAGGGCCATTTCGTGTAATCAACCCTGTTAATGCTCATTCTGAAAACCATTATTTGTGGAAGGTATTTAGGAGAAAATTGCCACCGTGACAAGCCCCCCCCACACACACACACACACACACACACACACACACACACACACACACACACCCGTCTGCAGCAGAGCTGTGCTGACAGAGATCACTGTGGTCAGGGTAGGAGAGAGGCAAGGAGGAGGGAGAGGGAGACAGGTGAGAGGCCGATCAGCTGCAGGAGGCCTTGTGGTCTGATGGGGGGACGGAGGACAGGGGACGGGGGGGGGGGAACGTCCATAGGTGAAATTTTCTAAATTATGCAGCAGGGATGTGTGAAATGTTCATGCTGTGAAAATGAATTATTAATGTTCTGTTGTGATATTATGATGTGTTGTACAGTAGAATGAGCTGTGGGACAGATCCAGTCTGTGGGTGATGCTGGAACGTCACTGTATGAATCAGGTCCCAGTAAAACTCTGCAGTAACACCTGTAACACCTGAACATCAGATCAGATCAGGAACAGGAAGCAGGTGAAGATGTGATCCTGTCAGTGATCAGACTGTAGATCTCAGATCTTTGTTCCTAAATCTTGGGTTTGACTGAGGGTCCTGTTTGTCTGTAACCATCTTTCATTTTTCTCTCTTGAACTTATTGTCACAGTTCGGATCCAACACAGGATGAATCCTCTGATTCCTGTGTGTCGTCTGCAAACACCGACCACAGAGAACCACAGGGTTTAGGAGCAGGAAGGATTCAGGGAGTTGCTTCATGTCACCTTATTTAACAGTAGTGGTCAATGTTTAACTGTATCTTTAACTTTGGTATTGAACGCACAGTGAATAACTCAGTGTTTAGCTGAAAGTCTGTGTCTTCGGCTGAGAGGACAGACAGGATGAAACCAGAGGAGGTGGGATGAAGAGGGACAGACTGGAGTGGAACAGGGAGACTGGGAAATGGAAGAGCGAATAGATCAGTGAGGAAGGAGGGGATGTGCCTCGCCTGCTGCATCCAACACACACACACTCACACACACACACACACACACACACACTCACACACACACACACACACACACACACACACACACACACACACACACACACACACACACACACACACACACACACACACACACACACACACACACACACACACACACACACACACACACACACACACACACACACACTCACACACACACACACACACACACACACACACACACACACACACACACACACACACACACACACACACACACACACACACACACACACACACACACACACACACACACTCACACACACACACACACACACACACACACACACACACACACACACACACACACACACACACACACACACACACACACACACACACACACACACACTCACACACACACACACACACACACACACACACACACACACACACACACACACACACACACACACACACACACACACACACACACACACACACACACACACACACACACACACACACACACACACACACACACACACACACACACACACACACACACACACACACACACACACACACACACACACACACACACACACACACACACCCTGCGGGAGTGAAAATGAAATTTTCCAAGCTGCTATTTCTGCAGCAAATTCAATTACTGAAGCCACTTGTACAAAGAGCTGTGACTTCCCTGATGGTGAGATTGGAAAAGGCTGCAGACAGTGAATCACAGCACAGGGCTGCGATGGCTGCGATGGCTGCGGCAGGTACGAGCACAGAAACAATAAGACTGGTGAGGGGACAGGGGGAGGGGGGGGGGGGGGGGGGGGGGGAGGGGGGGGGGAGCTGCTGATAAAAGGCGACGAGTTCAGAAAAGTTCTATCACATTATCTTCCTCTTATATAAAGTGAGCGGAGCGATGACGCTGTGACCTGCTGCTGTCAGAACATATGAGTCATCATGAGTCCTCCATCACACGCTGCGCCACTTAAACACACCTGACATGATAAATAGGAGCTGAGACAGGGCAGGATATGAACCTCACACCCTGCACACACACTCACCTGGAGAGACACAGTGAGAGGAAATCACCTGGAAATCACCTGGACTGTTTCCCTGCTCTGCATTTCAGCTTCCTCCACTGTGGAGCTGGGAAACAGCCAGAGTTACATACGACTGCACATAATCAATCAATCAATCAATCAATCAATCAAATCAATAATCATCAGTTATTAAATGTTGTGTGAGGCAGGTGGCTCACGCTGACTGTCCACCGCTGAGGCTTGTGTTGCTGTCCACATGTTGAGTGGATTCCTGTCCTGCCCTCACCTGTCCTGCCCTCACCTGTCCTGCCCTCACCTGTCCTGCTCTCACCTGTCCTGCTCTCACCTGATCACTGAAGATCAGGTGTAAACCAGCTGAAGCTGATTTTATTCTGATGTTGCTGCTGATGGTCACAGCTCATCGCCACTGTGAGGCTGATGCTTTTTCCCATGTGACCGTGTCGCCTCAGACAGACACAGGGACATGCTGGTCCCTGAGCTCAGATTGGACGTGTTGACCCAAACTCCTCCTACAGACTCAGCTTCAGTCTGCATCACCTGACTTCCTTCTGTGGCCACTTCCTGTTATTTATTTCATAATGTCCTTGTGATTTACTTGTTATTGGACATTAGCAGCATCACAGCCGTCCTTCCTGTGAGACGAGAAGTGATGCTGCAGCTTAAAATCTCAGCTGTTCTGGTCTCTCAGGCTTTGTCTAGCTTGGCTGGCCACTGGAAAATGAGTGTCCTGTCTCGTAATCCTGATCGCCTGCTCCTCATTCTCATTGTGTGCTTTTCCTTTAATTTCTCCTTTCTGTGCCACAAAGCCGGCGGCATTACCTACGAGGAAGAGGGGATCTAAAGTATTTGATTCCAATTCCAGGCAAACCCTGAGGGGGACTTCATCAGCACGGCAGCCTCTCATGTTTCACACCGCGGCCGACGGAGAGGCGAGAGGAAAGCTATTAAAGTTGTATCTTAAAAGGTCAATAACATTCGCTGTAATGACTCAGACTGTTTAATCCAAATGTATGGGTGTGTGGCTGCTGCTGACACTGATACACCTGAGTGTCAAAACATCGTGTGTGTGTGTGTGTGTGCTGTGTGTGTGTGTGTGTGTGCTGTGATATTAACTTACTAACTGCAAACATCCAGACGAGATCACAGGATGTAACAGGAAGCAGATGATCATCTGAGTGTGTGCACACGACATGTGAACAACAGGAAGCTGTTCACATGTTAGTAACGTGTTTATTTCTGATAATTACTCGTACACACAGGATTGAATGTGCACAGATCGTTTATGTGAGTTACACGTTATTAACCTGAGTCCACAGGCTGAGAACAAACCAGGAAGCTGTGTGAACAAGATGATTAGTACAGGAGACATGGATCTGCAGCTAGAAGCATACGTCATGTTCACGATGATAACACATGTAAACACAGTGACGACTGATGTAAACACAGTGACGACTGATGTAAACACAGTGACGACTGATGTAAACAAGTTCTTAGCGTGTGGTTGTTGTGGGTAACCTGTGGTTAGGGTTGGGTTTAGGGTCGTCCAGTGGCACAAAGGTCCTGTTAGTGTTTTCCTGAGAGTCAGATGTGTGATGCAGCTGTCCACAGACCCCCCCTCTCACTGGGAGGATGCTGTGTGTGTCTGTGTGTGTGTGCAGAGGTGGAGGAGCTGGTGTTTGGGAGATGGGATGATACGTGCTTGTGTTTGTCTGATATCATCTCTGCGGCTCCCGAGCAGCTAATGTGATATTTGCTGTCGCCCTGGCCCCCGAATCCGGTGTCAAGCGACAGATCTCATCTGCAATGTAAGACAATTTCCGCACATCTGAAAAGACAGTTTCTCCAGTCAATAGACTATAAATTGCACTTGGAAAATGGAATCATCTTAACTAGAGGTTATTCACTTTCCTCCCGGGGTGCAGAGGGTGACCCCTCCTTTTTTAATAATTTGTATGTTTAGGTGTTTGGTCGATCGGCCTCGCACTCATCGGAGAGCCCATCAATCAGATCCAGCCTGGCACAGAGCTCCTGCCACAGTATTACAGGTTATTAACAGGGTGATCAGCAGGCAGCCGGTGTGTGTCGGCAGAGGCCTGCCTTCTCATTTTCTGAGTGCACGGCCCCCGCCGCAAAATCCAGTGATTCATCCCCCACCCTCCGTCAACAAGTGCCGCCGCCTCCACCTCCTGCCTGATGAAACGCTGTTTGCTGCAGCCTCAGTAAACAGAAGCTGAAACCGTCGGCCGAGAAGCCGCAGGTTCCATCTCACCTGTCAGACACGGCGTCTGAGGCGAGGGCAAAGCCTGGGCCTCAGGCCTCAGGCCTCGGTTACATCAGCAATAATCATTTTTAAAAATCATCCATGAAATGAGAGAAGAAAAGAAAAGACAGGAGGAGGATTTTTGTTCTGCGGGTCTTTGTCTGAGCTGCTGAGCGTCTGTATCTGTCAGTGATTTGTAAATAAGTGGAGATAGTGAAGGTGGAAATGAACGTGTGGAGGTAAAGTAAAAATAATCAGCTTCCTTTAAAAGCTTCTGGAGCTCATTCATTCATTCATTCATTCAAGTGTGACCTCATAAATACGCTAATGGAAATCAGAGCTTCAGGCGCGCGAGTAAAGACTGGTCACGTGACTGTGACGGAGGCGGATCTATAACCGATCACTCCTCCTCAGATTTCTGATCGATCGAACGAGACGTTGGCTTCAGCTGCCAAACGTTGCTTTGATTACTCAGCATTAAAGGAATGAATGTCTGTGTTTAAATGAAAATAAAAGCTTATCACTGAGGTATTTAAATAAGACAAACGATGACAGGACTTAAATAACGACCCTGTCTTTATGTTGGCCTTACATTAATATTACTTTTTATCTCCATCCAGGATATTAATAATGCAATACTGTGGGAATTAATACTTTTGATCATTAACAGTTCAGAGCTGTGTGAGTGGGAGATGTAAGCGCCCAGGTCGTCATTAATAACCATCATAAAACAGAAC
Organism: Toxotes chatareus; assembly: GCA_016801885.1. Lineage (NCBI taxonomy): Eukaryota > Metazoa > Chordata > Actinopteri > Toxotidae > Toxotes > Toxotes chatareus. Next base: position 18,008,205 of record CM028896.1, on the reverse strand, counting down.
CACAGTGGCTCTTTGCTGATGATTGATCATGAATATTAATAACAGCAGTGGGCTCCTCCGTATACGTCTTGTCAGGGAGGTACTGCGCCAAGAGAGGCAACATATTTCATCCACCCGAGCTGTCACACGAGCAAAGGCCGTCCACTGCACCGAGGACTGGGGGGGTGGACCGTCCCCCCTTTTGTCCCCTCGCTTTTCCAGTTTTAGGTTGATGTCCTCACTGAACTGTCAGTAAATGGCTTCCTCTTACTGAGAGGACGAGCTGATCTCTCACCTGAGTCTCAACAGGTCGTCCTCTCTACAACATGCTAACGCTGGACAGGCCAAACATGATAATGCAGACTGGGTTCTGCTAAGCTAAGCTGTAACGTCTCGCTCTGAAGGCTGAAGCCTTTGACCAGAGGACAAACCTGTTTACTGAGACTCTTTCGGTGACTGGACACAGACCAGCTGCACGGGACAGACCAGACTTTGGTCCAGTGTTTCCTCTCTTTTAGCTCTGGTTTTGGTCTCTACCAGCTGCTGAGGGGAACATCTGCTCAGCAGCTGCTCTCTGACTGAGTCTGTCTCAGCAGGTGGACAGAGGCTTTTTACAGCTGTGTCTCTGAAAACATCTGCTGCTGTGGTCCAACACCACAGGATGAGACTCAGGGCGAAGCTTCGTGAGGCTGAATGCAGCTGCAGCTGATCCGTCTCTGCAGGTTCACTCTGTCATTTCAGACACTGCTGTGGTGAAAACGTTAATGATCGTAGTGACGTGTTGAACCGGTCCGGATCAGTCCAGCAGCAGTGAGGTCCTGGACCTTCAGCTGTCTCACAGCACAGCTCGGAGCCCAGGAGGCAGCCCCGCAGCCCTCCACAGATTTATCTCCACCGAGCCGCCCGGGGCGGTGCCACCGGTGTTACGGTGACCCCATACATCACGCCTGTATTAAGTGCTTTTCTCGTCGTCCCGCCCATTAAAAGTAAATAATCCGCGGAGAATGAGGCATCTGTTCAGGAGCGGGCCTATTCTTCACAGGTGACAGGTATCTGTTTGTATAGAGCGGGGCGGGCTGCAGTGTAGGAAGCTGCATTAAAACAGAATAAAACGGCGAAGGCGCGATGTTCAGTTCATTAATGCAAATAATCCTAATGAGCGCAGAGCTGAGAGAAACCAATTAGTAATTAAGTCCCACCTTCGCAGGAGGAGGGATGGATCCTGCGGCTGCGCTGCTCTCATCCCGCAGCTTCCTATAAATCACACAGATTTATGAAGTGAACGTTTTGTTTTATTACAGCGAATTATGTCATGTTCAATGTCTGAGGTGTCGCGGGAATGAGGTAAAGGCCGAGCTGATGGCGGCTGCTCCGGGTTATTTACGGCCGATGCACTGCTGCGTGTGGCCGGGCTCTCCTCACGGACTGGGCCGGTCCTCCGTGTCCACACCGAGTCCTGGACACGGAAACCCAGAAAAAGGGAATCCGCAGCTTTGTGTGTCCGGGTTTTGTTTTTGTTTTTGTTTTTTTGTTTTTTTCGCGGTGAAAACCGACGTGAACACGTGGCGATTTTCTTTCCCGTTTCAGTTTCTCTGATATTTTGTTTAAGAACTGAAAATGATCGATTATCAGAAGTTTGATCGAGCTGAAAATCTTTGTTCAGTTTCTTGATATAAAACAAACATTCTTCTAATGTCATCACGTGTTTTAGTATTTTTCTGATTTTTCATTGATAATGATTCTAACGCTCCTGTTTATCAGTAGATACAGGTGTAATAACCGCGATGCAGCTGTGATCAGGCCTGTGTGTGTGTGTGTTTCCAGCTGTGGCTCCTCCTGCTGTTTAAACACATCATGAAGAACAGTTCAGTGAAACACAGCTGGAATAATAAGAAACCTGAGGAACAGATGCTGATGAAGACTCCGCTGTGATAAACGATGAGCGGCGGTGAAAGACAGACATGAATTTTTCAGACTGTGCTGCAGAGAAGTGGGCGACAGGCCGCAGCTTCCCTCCGATTCTTTCAATCACTGCGGTGATTCGGGGAATAAATAATAGATGTGGAGGATCCGCGCGTCCGGAGCGGTCCTCAGAGAAAGCTGCGCGGCGTTAAGTGATGTGAGCCGGGATGAAGAGCACACAAAGAGCGAGGAAAAGGAGCCGCGGAGGGTTAAACGCTCAGCAAATGAAAAGCTCGGAGCATCGGTGTCCTCTCCGTCGGTGTCAGGAACTTTAAACACCGAATGGTTCTTCAGAAACTCCCCTTAAAGCACTGGGCCACCGAGCCGCGGGCCCTGATCCGCGGCCCCTGAGCTGCGGCCCCTGAGCCGCGGCCCCTGACCCGCCACCGCGCTCTGAACATGATTGCTTTTGTTCTGTCAAGAATATTTAAATGGCGCTTTATAAAAGCGAGGAGTGCGGGTCATAACACGGCGATTCTTCCAAACTGGTGCAGATGCTGCGCATGGGCAGGGTCACAGCTCGGTGCTTAACAAAGCCCTGCATGGTTCAAATGATCCAGACTGCACATTCACTGCAATTTAGCTTGAGTAATAGATGAGGGTCACGCTGGGTCACTTTCAATTTCCACTTCCAGGAGAGAAAAATGAAAACAACTCATTTGCACAAATCTGAATAATTCAGTCACTCAAAACCTGGAGAGATGAAAATATGGGCAGGAACAGAGGATAAAGGAAGAGGAGGGACACACTGTTGCACGCGGTGCAGTAATGACGGCCGTCCCCGCACTCAGCTCGTACAAAGGCTAATGATGAATCTGACGGAGGATATGAATCCAGATGTCAGAATAAAGCGCGTGTCTCTGTCTGCAGCTTCACTCCGGAGGCTCCGCCGCCTCTGCTCAGCTTTTAAACTTATCAGAAATGTATTAAGATTGCAGCGGGCCATGAAACAGCTGTAGACAATTAATCTTCTGCAAATCTTATCCAAGGAATTGGTTTCTGCAAAGTAACATCTGCTGCGAGAGGCGATTATTCATGGGCAACGCGCCGCGCCGCGCCGCGCCTTTATGCATAGGCCACAATCATTGGCAATGAAGTCAAAATTTATAGTTTTCCCTGTTCAGTAAAAATAACATTCAGCAGCATTAAAACATCATCCATCAACATTGTCCTGGGGCCCGGGGCCATCCCAGGCACCGAAATTAAACGGGATTCATTTCGCAGAGAAGCCGCGGAGCGCGCTGCTCCACTGAGCCGAGCGTTTCCTGCGGAGCCGCGGAGAATGAGGTCGGAGGCGCGGGCTCGGTCACCGCCGCTGCTTTCTGCTCTGGCTGCGGGAAGAGGGGAGAGATGAGGCTCGTCCCCCCGGAGACGGTGAGCAGACAGAGGCCGTGATGGATGACACACACCGCGGACGTGCCAAATATGAACCTGGAGGAAAATCAAGCGGCGACGTTTTCTTTGAAAGTAGTTTCAGTGATGAGATGTGTCACAGTTTAGTGGCGGGAAAACTAAATACCGACTAAACACACACACACACACACATCAGAGGATAAAACGGAGTACAATTTGTTTTTAATCTTTTAGCTCATAAATTCTATTAAATTTTAATGCATTTAAATTAATAATAATAATAATAATGATTATGATGATGATGATGATGATGATGATTATTATTTTTGTTGTTATTATTATTGTGCACGTTTCATTGTTTTAATTAATCAGTGAACTAATATTAATATTAAACTAATATTAATTACTTCTGCTTAAACGTTCACAGGATGAGCTCCAGGCTACATTAGCCACTGCTAGCAGGACACACCCATATCTCTGCACCCGAGTGTCAGTGGTCCGGGTGCATTGTGGGTAATGTAGGCAGACAGATCCTTGTTGTGGTGTCTCGTTACACCTGTATCAGTGTGTTATTAACCGTTTATTAAGTGTTAACTGATAAACTGGTTATAAAGGTGAAACATGGAGGTTAACTCGGTGGAACAGCTGCTCCACAGAGTGGGTTGGAAATGTAGCAGTGAAGCTAATTCAGTGCAGTGTAATGAGAAACTTTACAGAACATATTCAGGTGCTGCTGCAGGTGTAGCTGTGCAGGCCTGACAGGCAGCTCTGTAACATGGAGCACAGGAGGCTGATCCTCCTCACTCAGCTCCTTCATCCTCCAACTGCTGTAATCTCACAGATGGCAATATCATTTAGAATGGAGGCTGTGAGCTGGAGCCGGGCCAGACGCTTTCTTAATAGGAGGCTGATCATCTGTAACTGTTGCTGCCTGTCGCCTGTTTCGGGTTTTAAACCAGGCAAAGTTAAAAAAAAAAAAAAACTCGTCGATGTTTTATTTAGAAAAATGATTAAAGTGATCTGTCACTGCAGGAGCAGGGCCGACGGTTATTATATAATAATATTCATATAACAATAGAAATGATGAAATACAGAAGCCCCAAAGGACAAAAGAGACGCTGATGTAAAGTCTTAACACATCTGTGAACACACTGTACAAACAAAGGCAGCTTACAGACCGGAGAATAACCTCCACCAAACCTCCACCAAACCTCCACCAAACCTTCACCAAACCTTCACCAAACCTCCATCGTCCTTTAATTTAACACCGAAGTTCTTTCGTTTTTTATCTGCTCAGTTATTTTCCAGTGAAAACGAGTCCCTCCGCCGTGAGACAGATTCCTCTGCCAGGACACAGAGAGCACCCAGTGCATGCTGGGATACATCCATACCCCCTGCCGTGCAGAAAACAAATTTCACTTTTTCACTTTAGACAATAATTTTTCTTTGAAGTTGAACTGAAATGAAAATTCATTTTTTGCTGAGGAATCATTGACAGATCAGGTGGAAGCGACGCTGCAGCTGCACGTGTTCTGAACAACCCAACAGTAAAGACCCCAGACCCTCAGACCTCAGACCCTCAGACCCCCAGACCTCAGACCTCAGACCCTCAGACCCTCAGACCTCAGACCCTCAGACCCTCAGACCTCAGACCTCAGACCCTCAGACCCTCAGACCTCAGACCTCAGACCCTCAGACCCTCAGACCCTCAGACCCTCAGACCCTCAGACCTCAGACCCTCAGACCCTCAGACCTCAGACCTCAGACCCTCAGACCTCAGACCTCAGACCTCAGACCCTCAGACCCTCAGACCCTCAGACCCTCAGACCCTCAGACCCTCAGACCCTCAGACCCTCAGACCCTCAGACCCTCAGACCCTCAGACCCTCAGACCTCAGACCCTCAGACCTCAGACCCTCAGACCTCAGACCCTCAGACCCTCAGACCCTCAGACCCTCAGACCTCAGACCCTCAGACCCTCAGACCTCAGACCCTCAAACCCTCAGACCATCAGACCCTCAGACCTCAGACCCTCAGACCCTCAGACCTCAGACCTCAGACCTCAGACCTCAGACCCTCAGACCCTCAAACCTCAGACCCTCAGACCCTCAGACCCTCAGACCCTCAGACCCTCAGACCTGACCCTCAGACCCTCAGACCCTCAGACCCTCAGACCTCAGACCTCAGACCCTCAGACCCTCAGACCCTCAGACCCTCAGACCCTCAGACCTCAGACCTCAGACCCTCAGACCTCAGACCTCAGACCTCAGACCTCAGACCTCAGACCCTCAGACCTCAGACCTCAGACCCTCAGACCTCAGACCCTCAGACCTCAGACCTCAGAGACCTCAGACCTCAGACCTCAGACCCTCAGACCCTCAGACCTCAGACCCTCAGACCTCAGACCCTCAGACCTCAGACCCTCAGACCTCAGACCCTCAGACCCTCAGACCCTCAGACCCTCAGACCCTCAGACCTCAGACCTCAGACCTCAGACCCTCAGACCCTCAGACCCTCAGACCCTCAGACCTCAGACCCTCAGACCTCAGACTCTGCTCTGCTGGAGAAACGGATCAGATCAGGACTCTGGATTTTCTTGCAGAACGCGTGTCGTGTACCTGAGGGCCCGGGATCCCTCTGTGAGCGGGAGGCCGTGTGCAGGCCTCGCCGTGTATTGTTCGATGTGACATGCTCAATTTATCATTAGTTGTGAGGGAAGAACGGATGAGTACACTTTCAATTTAGTTCCGCTGCTTTCTTCATTCATCACGCCTCTCATTGTCTCATCATCCATCATTTCCTGCCTCAGACCTACACAGCACACTCACAAGTTTAATACAATTAGCTCCATGCTAAAATAATTTCATATTAATGAAGCAAGACATTTATTTATTTATTTGATTATTCATTTGATGAAGTTGCATTGGGGGGGGTGGGGGGGGGGGTGTAGGTGAGGAGATTCTGCTGTGTTTCTTTTGTGTTGTCTGTCTGTGGAGGTTTATGTACATTTCCCAGAGAGCCGCTGATGGAAATGCTTTCTGTCTTCATACAACAAGCTCTGAGAAATTGGAAAAGTTGCAGCAATAGATAGGAGGTGACCTGGAAACAAAAGCAATCAGGGCTGGAGGAGGATGTGGGGAGCAGTGTGGGGGGGGGGGTCCACCAGCAGCAGCAGCCATCAGGCTGAAATTCAGCCGCTCTGTCAATAAAAGAAGAAATACTTTTTGAGGCACGGGGCCGAGGGCAAAGAGGAGTCTGCAATTTCACACCTTCATGTACCTGGATGCAGGACATTTTTCACTCAGTAAAACACAATGAATGGTTTGGGACAGATTGGAGACGACGGCAGAAATGATTCCTCTCATAACAAACAGAGGGACGGGGATTGGAGGAGGAGGCCAGCGGCTCGCCTCGGCCCGTCCAATCACAGCACCACAACATAATTATTTTCTAAACTAAATAAACTGGAATTTAACCACAAATCAATCAGTTCTCCTCTCAAAGACTTCAGACTCAATTGTGGCTCAATCAGAGCAGGAAAAAAAATCGATTCTGACCAATTATAGCTGCTATCATTAGTGTATGCAAATCAGAGGCGGGCAGAGGAGGCCTGGGCTCATATTTCCCGTCCTGGTCAGACGGACTCACAGAGACGCTCAGGCCCTGACTGCAGCAGCTGGATCAGAGAAATCACTTTTCAGAACCGAATCGAACCGAACCACTGTTCCTGTTCTGAGTCGTCTCACCTGCTTCAGATAAAAACCTGCTAACGGTGGAAACGTCTGAACACATCAGTAAAATACACCTGCAGATAACAAGATCTTAGATGAACGAGGTGAGAACCTGAGGATCATCCTGATGTGACCCTGTGTGTGATGCAGCTGAAAGTTCAGCTGATTTTTTCTTTCAGTTATTTGTATGAGCTTCATGTGATTTAGTTTATTGATCAAAATAAATGATTAATGTGTTTTAATTGATATAATTTATTAGAATCAGCTGTTCTTACCTGTCACCTGTTGGATGGCAGCTGAGTCGTCTCTGTGCTGAACTGAGACTTTTTCATTAATGAATTCATGTGTTCATTAAGCTGCAGCTGTCAGATTAAATGGGCCTGTAGTAAAAGTGTAAAGTAGGATACCGTCGTGCTGCTGCTGCTGCTGCAGGGACTCACAGGGACTCACGGGGACTCACGGGGACTCACAGGGACTCACAGGGACTCACAGGGACTCACGGGGACTCACAGGGACTCACAGGGACTCTGAGGTTTCAGGAAGCCCTCTGAATACAGACCGTCTGCCCGTATTGATCCTGCTCTCTGAGCTGCATTGTACCTCCTCAGCATCACATACATTACAGCAGCAGCACAGAATAGATGGCAGAACAATGTATTTAAAGGCATTACACTCCAACTAATGGCAAGTCTTGGAGGGAGCCTCAGTCATTTACCCTTGTGAGTGGTCAGACCGCTCAGTTCCCAGCACAGCTGATTTAAAATGATGTCCCCTGTGGACTACATTCACTGGGATTCAATTTGGAAATGTATTCATATTTACTCAGTGTACCTGCATTGCATTGGTATAGATCACTTGAGGGTTAAAGTAAAATTGAGCAAATGGAATCAACATATTGGGACATGCAGGGTGGCTGTGTGGAGCCTGCAGCCGGGGTCACTCCAATGCCTTTTATGATGTCCCTCTGAAATCTATCTGAATCACATTAAATTGGATATAAAGATGTGCAGACACATACATCACAGTAAATGGTGTGGTGGAGCATCGCTCGCCAAGAATCCCACCTCAACAATCGGGTTATAGAATCGGCTTTAGATCCTATTAATAATTCACAATCTTGTTAGGAGAGAACAAACATTTCTGTTCAAGCAATTTGAGTTGCGGGATTGTTATTAGAGGCGGGAGCTGGCGGCGGCCTCGGTGTGGGAGACAGAGAGGCTGTGAAACGTAAGCCTGGCTGTGTGTGGAAGAATAACTCCATGCTATTTCACAGTCTCTGCTTTCTTTATTAAAGCACCGTCACAGTAAACATGTCTCCTGTCGTGCACTGGCTCCATCACAGCGGAGGAGGAGCAGAGATGCTCCCACACAGCCTCAGTCATCGGGTCATTATTCCATCACAGGGTTTCAGGCCTGCGGCTAACGGCAGGCTACATCCGTTAGCATCTGACAGTAATTTTCTCTGTTAATCAAAAATAAAATTTCACAAAAAACATGACAATTCGAAATAAAAGGAAAGTTTCAGATGATTTTCCTTTTTTTTTGTTTGTCCTTTAACATTATAAATTACAGCACAGTGTAAAAACACAGCATTAAATATGTCTGAGTGTCGTTTCCCAAACTGAAAACTATTAAAAGAATAAAAAAATAAAAATCAAACATTAAAAAGGTTCAGTGCTGCTGGTTCAGTATTTATGTGACCAAACATACAAACAGCCACAGAATCTTTACAGATATTTATGTCAAAACTGTTTTCATGATTTATCAGACATGTTGTTTGACTAATATCTACAATTATCAATAATGATCAGTGACTAATATAAAATAATATATAAAATATGATTTAAAAAATAAATACAAAGACATTAAAAAAAAACAATAAGAGACAAACACAGAAGAGCTCAGAGCTCCACTCTGGATAATTATCATATATATATTTTCTATATTATATTTCCTATTTTCCTATTTATATAATATAGGAAAATATATATATATATAAACCTTACAGCCTATTTATACACATCAGTGATCACAGTGGAAGAGACTGATCAATATTTACACTTTGTCAGGAATAAATCACATCGTTTCATTAGAAAAGGTAAAATATGTTTTATTGTTTTATTTTCTGTATATTTATAAAATGTGATAATTTGTTTTTCAACATTTTAAAGCTCAGTGATCAGAGAACATTTTCAGATTCTCCTCCTGCTTCACTGATCGATCCCACAATTAAATCTGAAGACGTTACTGAAAGATGAAGGAACATGAATTAACATATAAACGAACATATGTGATGAATGTTTCTGTCACATGGTGCAAATCATAAAAGTGTGCTGTTTGTATTATGACTAATATTGAATCTTCAGCATTTTATATGATAATAATAATAATTATTATTATTATTATTGTTGTTATTAATATTATTATTACTCTTTACTTTCCTGTTTCCATTTACAATAATTCATAAATAAATGACAGATGGTTGTCGTGCCAGACAGAACAGACTCTCTCTAACCACTGATTTTATTTCTTGAATTTGCAGCAAAGTTGTAAATGAAGGTGATAAAGTCTGTGGCGGCTCCACACCTGAGACATGTCCCTCACCTGAGACATGTCCCTCATCTGTCAGTGAATCCCAACCTGGAAACCCCGGCTCAGCTCCTGTCTCAGGTTGGTTCTGCACCAAACACCTGATTCTTTTTTTCTTTTTTCATTTTCATTTGTTCATTTTGATTTTTCCTTTTTTTTTTTTCCTGATTCTTTTCCTCATTCTCTCTGTGGCCTTTCAGAGTTCGGTCTGTTGAGCGTGTTGCTGTGACGGCTGATGATCACCGAACGCTCACACACTGACGGTTTCAGTCGTACAGGTCTGAGGTCTGTGCACAGGAAGTGAATCCAGCTTCTCTTCACCTCCTGTTTCCACCATCACGCGTTTTATCTTTTCATTCTATTTTACAGCTGATGGAGTCGTCCTCGCTGTCACTGTAACAGTTAATCAGCAGCTCATGTGATAATCGATTAATCTGTGATTTGTTATGAACCTGGCTGCAGCGTTTCACACTGAACTGTCTGATCTGATCTGATCGAACAACTGATCAATTCATCCAAAAACCATCAACCAATCAATAATGAGAAGGATCATTAGCTGGTCTGTACGCTGAACTCTAATGTCACGTTATGTTGTTTTAATCAAAACCACAGGTGAGGTGAAGCAGTACAGGTGTGTGTGTGTGTGTGAGATCACACAGGTAAAGAAACACACAGTACATGTGATTTAAAAACATCTTTACAAACACTGAAAACTTTGGTTGTGATGGAACAGAAAGATTTCACCTGGTGCTGAGTCTGATCAGTCAGCAGGTGAAGGAGGTTAGAGCTGTGTGGTCACACACTGCCCCCTGCTGGCCGACACACACTCCTACACACAGGACTCACGCTGCTGCGTGAGAGAAAAACAGGAAGACTTTCAGAGGTGGAGACAGTGTCTCCAGCAGACCCTGTCTCTGAGGCCTCAGGAGACTCAGGCTCATAGATCAGCTGATGGTCGGAGGGCCGAGCTGTGTCACTGCTCCTCTGGGCTCTCGCTGCTCGTCTTTGGACAGCTGATGTTGTTCTGTCCAGCGATGATGCTGCTGTACATCTTCTGCTGCTCTTCTTTAAACGAATCCTTCACTTTCCCTCTTTTCAGTCCTCCGTCCCTGAGACAGAGGGACAAAACCACTGTTCACGTCTCCAGGTCATTCACTTCAAACCTGCTTTTGATTCTCAGCTCAAAGTCTTTAGTTCAACACGGAGCAGAAGCAACGAATCAATGAATCGATTGGTCACATGACAGGAAAAAACCTGTGACCTATTTTGATAATGATGGTCCTCACCACGCCAGGTCCAGCAGTCCTCCCCGACGAGCGATGGCGGATTTCACTCTGTTGGCAAACTGAGCTGCATCTTCACCGTCCTGCTCACACAACACGGACACAGACGTTAGACTGCGACAGGAAACACACAGCACCTGTTTCCAGGTGTTAGAGCAGCAGATGGACCAGGTCCTGTCACAGTGAGGTGCTCTGTGAGACGGTTAGGCCTCAGAGACACAGGCCAGCAAATCCACCTTTAACTTTCAAATCAACTTAAATCACAACATGTTGATTCATGTGACACGTCCAGTCAGCTGATTACACGTGTTCCACACAGAGACTGTGACCCCGTGTGACCCTGTGACTGACGGAGGACAGCGAATAGATCCAGCCATGAGTCTGTTTCTCCTGACGGGTCAGGTGGAGGTGTACCTGTATGGTCATGGGAGGGAGGTACCACACGTTGACGACGATGGCCCAGCTGGTCATCATCCGCAGCAGGTAACTAACCATGTTGTATTTGCCGCTGTTCCAGAAAGCATCACCAAACCGAGGGTCGTACTGCGACATGGAGACAACGTCAGACTTTAGCAGGTATAATGTTCACCATTGTAGTTTAGCATGTTAGCGTGCTAACACTGGGGCTGATGGGAAATATCGCTGGTTCTGCAGGAATCAGGTCAGAAAGCAAAGAACTGGACAAACTGAAGATCTGACCTGACGCTCAGTGCGATTCATCCTCTGCAGATGTTTCCTACCTTGATGGCGACGGGATAAATGATCCCTCCGATCTCAAAGCTTCCCTTCTTAAACATCATGACTGAGGTGTTGTTGATGCAGGTTCCTGTTTAAAACAGAGCCGCAGGCAGAAGTTACTCGACCATAAAACCACCACCATCATCATCCTCACATCACAAGCTGCGACGCAGCAGACGCTGACCTTCAGGAAATATCAGGATGGGAAGTTTGGTCTTTGCTGCAACGTGAGCTCTCAGCCTGCAGAGAGAGGAACAGGAGTCACCGAGGAACTGAAACACCTCAAACACACAAACCTCTGACCCTCAGCTCAGAGTCCTGCTCACGTCCTGTGTGAAGGTGATGACATGTGACTGCTGAGTGAGCACACCTCTGTTCCAGGTGAGCATGCCGCAGGTGCACGTCCTGCAGACGTGGATCAGACTGAGCCGTTATTTTGAGGGTGCTGCAGAAATCCTTTCTCACCTGCTGGTCACAGCGTGGCGGTCCTTCATCTCCGACCTCTCGAACCAAACGTGAGGACAGGACCTCACCATCGATCTCTGAATGACCCCCATCAGACCTCCGTGAATCTGACCCACCTGAGGACGACAGGGAGCGCAGAGCGGTGGCGTCACCGCATCACAGCACCTCAGGAACAGGCGCGCTGACCTGCGGCGCTGATGATACTCACCATGGCGTAGCAGCCGTCGTTGGCCAGAATCACCACGTCGATAGGTGTGGTGTGATTGGCGACACATATTCCTCCTTTCTGAGGTTTATTCTCTCTGTAGAGGCAGACAGATGGAGCACTTTGTTTAGCAGCTCCTGAGTGAAATGATCCAATGAAAGAAGAGAAGTGAAACCAGCAGCTGACACTGACTTGTTGTGGTAGTGGACGGTGGCAGACAGTCCTCTGGCACAGATCCTGTAGCAGGTCAGGTGGACCAGTTCACTCAGCCAGTTCTTCCCACTGAAACACAGTGAATAAAACAAACCCTGTGCACCATCGTACAAACATGAAGGCCGCGGGTTAAATGACGTGTTCAGAGGTGTCGCCGTACCTGCTCTCAGGTAGAAATCCCACCAGAGTCGTTCCGATCACGAGCCACGAGAGGCCGATGATGGCCAGAGCGATCCTGCAGGGACAGCAGAGGGAGGACACGCTCAGGTCTCCGACCGAGGCTGAAGGTCAGCTGTGCTCTACCACCGTAACACATCCACTGAACTAAACTGTGACACACTTTCCAAAATAAAGCTGTGTTTAATCAGATTTCAGCAGCCTGAACCACAGAGCAGCGTCTCTGCTCTGAGCTCAGGATGCTCTGCCCGACGAGGTGACTCACCTGAGAGGGAAGAGGACGCAGTATCGTACGAAGACGCCGAGGCCCCAGATGAAGGTGAGGCGGAGGCTGATGTAGCGGAAGTTCTGGTTGGTGCGGGTGAGGAGGTTCCAGGAGGCCAGCTCCTCGGAGGAGAAGCGCTGGGTCACCTGGTCGTCCACGATGCTCTCCAAACCCTTTTTGCAGAAATAGAAGGCGTCGCTCAGATCAAACTCCGCCCCCTCCAGGGACCGGGAGCTCCGCAGCTGCTCCATCTCCTCCTCCATCGAGCCGCCCGCTCGCTCAATGATCCCTGCACAGCAACCACATCACACAGTGCAGGAGTTTCTCTGAGTGGAACTTCCACTGGGACGTTCCTCTGAGAACCAGTGCTGCTCTGCAGGGAATGCTGGGAACATTCACCCAAACACACAGCCACACACACGTCTGAGTGATCAATGATCAGTGTGATCAGTGATCGGTGTGACCAGTGATCAATGATCGGTGTGATCAGTGATCGGTGTGATCAGTGATCAGTGTGATCAGTGATCAGTGTGATTGGTGTGATCAGTGATCAGTGTGATCGGTGTGATCAGTGATCGGTGTGATCAGTGATCAGTGTGATTGGTGTGATCAGTGATCAGTGTGATCAGTGTGATTGGTGTGATCAATGATCGGTGTGATCAGTGTGATTGGTGTGATCAGTGATCAGTGTGATCAGTGTGATTGGTGTGATCAATGATCGGTGTGATCAATGATCGGTGTGATCAGAGATCAGTGTGATCGGTGTGATCAGTGATCAGTGTGATTGGTGTGATCAGAGATCAGTGTGATCGGTGTGATCAGTGATCAGTGTGATTGGTGTGATCAGAGATCAGTGTGATCGGTGTGATCAGAGATCAGTGTGATCGGTGTGATCAGTGATCAGTGTGATTGGTGTGATCAATGATCGGTGTGATCAGTGATCGGTGTGATCGGTGTGATCAGAGATCAGTGTGATCGGTGTGATCAGTGATCAGTGTGATTGGTGTGATCAGAGATCAGTGTGATCGGTGTGATCAGTGATCAGTGTGATTGGTGTGATCAGTGATCAGTGTGATCGGTGTGATCAGTGATCAGTGTGATTGGTGTGATCAATGATCGGTGTGATCAGTGATCAGTGTGATCAGTGATCAGTGATCAGTGTGATTGGTGTGATCAATGATCGGTGTGATCAATGATCGGTGTGATCAGAGATCAGTGTGATCGGTGTGATCAGTGATCAGTGTGATTGGTGTGATCAGAGATCAGTGTGATCGGTGTGATCAGTGATCAGTGTGATTGGTGTGATCAGTGATCAGTGTGATCGGTGTGATCAGTGATCAGTGTGATTGGTGTGATCAATGATCGGTGTGATCAGTGATCGGTGTGATCGGTGTGATCAGAGATCAGTGTGATCGGTGTGATCAGTGATCAGTGATGTGATTGGTGTGATCAGAGATCAGTGTGATCGGTGTGATCAGTGATCAGTGTGATTGGTGTGATCAGTGATCAGTGTGATCGGTGTGATCAGTGATCAGTGTGATTGGTGTGATCAATGATCGGTGTGATCAGTGATCAGTGTGATCAGTGATCAGTGATCAGTGTGATTGGTGTGATCAATGATCGGTGTGATCAGTGATCAGTGTGATCAGCCTGTATACACACCTCTGTGTACACACACACGTTACCTACAGTTTGATGAGACTGAGTCTCTGTGGGAGCAGCTTGACAGACGTGTTGTGTAACATCATGTGACTCATGAACATAAAAAGCTCCTCTGGGTATTTTACACTGAGCAGAAACAGCTTCTCTTTTTCTGACTTATTATAATAATTAGTTGCTGGAAGCTTGTGTTAACGACATGAATGTAACCTGATATTAGTGTTCACTTGTTTCTCCGATGGAAACTTCCAACGTTCTAAAGCTTGAGATGAGATTAAGCAGCTGCAGCGGGAGAACACTGTGCATTATGTTAAAGCAGGAACAGACTGAGCATCACGAGGGCGACGACCTCAGACTTTAACCCCTTCATGTGCACGTCGGTTTCCCTCCTCTGGTTTTGATGGAAGCTCTGACAGTTTCTCATGAACATTCTCTGTCAGCTGCTGCAGCTTTTCATCATTTATGAGCTTTAATGTGTATTTTTCCTGTTTCATGTGGTTGTTAAGGGTCTGAGGATGATGTAAACATTAGCTTCAGCTGGAAACACGGTGGAGTCACAGGCCACAGAGGCGAGAAACCACTGGTTTCATCGATAAGATGAATTCACTTTGATAAGATTATTATTTTATTTTAAAGTTAGATCTTAATGAAAAGAATGAGGAACAGCAGCTGCTGTTGATCTGACGGCAGAATCTTTCATCAGCAAACACACAGAGGAAGTTACAGCTTCGAGCAACAGTAAAGAAAATAACAAAACTAAATTCAGATTCAGACGTTTACAGAGACTGATCACGGCTGTGGAGAAACACGAGAGCTTTATGAAACATATGAATATGTGACATCAGACGAGAGCAGAGTAAAGTCTGCTTTGATAATAACCACGAGCCTGTTTGGATAAACTTGTGCAATCTGCTGTTGCATCATCATCCTGAGACGAGCCATGTGTTTCTCACACTGCTGGCTCCCCGACATCAGACGCTGGAGCTGACCAATGGGGAGCCCCCACACTCCCTCACACAGGGTCACATGATCTCTGTCAGCTGAGGCAAACCCCTCGCCCAGCAGGACTGAGAGCACAAACAGGGAACTACGGCTGCTGCGTCCCAGCTCAACACCCGGGACGTCCCGCCCTCTGCACACGTCCTGAGCCAGAGACTCCAGCTGGTGTGTAAACTAAAGTATTTCCAATACTGATCGATTTCTCTGTACACTCAACGACTCATCAGTGGATGAAGCTGATAATCGGCAGATTAATGGATAATTAAAATAATCACTGAAATTTTCCCGCTGGACTTTTAGTCCTGACCGAGGCCCCAGGCCACTCGACTGGGTGCATTATGGGTAAAGTGATGAGCTAATCAGTTAGTTAAAGAAAGTTTTATGTATATTTTTTTATATATTGTTTGACTAATGAAGGTTCATCGTATCTTATAAAACGAAGGACTGACTCACCGCTGGGCAGAGGGACAGGCACGCCGGGCTGCTCCTGCAGTCCTCTCTGGATGCGTAACGTGGCCCACTGCAAAGACAGTTATTTCTGATGACCTCTGACTCGATGGCTGCTGCTGCTGCACATTTCATAACTGTACACACATATTAAGTAAGGAAGCAGTGAAGAGGCCGAGCACCAGCTCTCCTGAGGCCACGCTGTCGCACGAAATAAAACTCCAACAGAAAGAAATCTCAAAGAGGACACTCTGCCTCGGTTACCTCCAGGATTTTGACCAGGATCTGGATGTAGACCCCGGTGACCCCCAGAGAGAGGCCAAACATGGCGGGCAGCATGATGAAGAACACCACCACAAACATCCACACCTGGAAAACAGCTGCAGCCACACACCAGACGTCCTCCATCACTGACAGCTGAGGCAGCTCCGCTCTGCAGCTCGGAGGTCACATCATCATCTGCAGCACAGAACAAACAGGACGAACAGCACGAATGAACAGTCATTCTGCGGATGGTATCAGCAGCCTGCCGGATGGGTTATGAGCAGACACCTGGAAAAAATGCTGGGAAGCACTGGTTTAAACCTGAACCGTGAACCTTTCATATGTTTTTAACATGAAACCTTAATGAACAGAAGCTGTCAGATGAATGCAGTGCAGTAAAAAGCACAGCTCAGTTACAGTTTCACCTTATCTCACGTCTCAGATGCAGACACTGAACTTTTTATTTGCTCATTCAAATGTTTGGTCCATAACATTATCTTATAAAATATGATGCATTTTAAACGTAGTTCTCCGTGAGTCGGTGACAGATGCTGCCTACATGTTAATGCATCAATAATAAGAATATAATAATCAAACGTTATATAAATAAATAAAACAGTAAGAACACAGTGAACACTGAATAAAGAGAAGTTACTGACACTTTAACTTATAATGAGGATTTTACTCTGTTGTATTTTTAGTTGAGCTGAAGAACACGAACCTTCTCCCAGCTCTGCCGGAGCTTCTGTACAGTACTTCAGTAAACTCAGAGGCTATAAGTTTCCGTTAGTCGAAGTTTTTAACGGTTTAAACTACAGTAAAAAAAACCCGAGTAACCGAGAAATAAACGACACAGACACACGATGTTTGTTACAGTTACCTGACAGCCGATGAGACGGTCACACAGGAGTGAAATGTCCAACAGGCGCAAAGAAAGAAACTGGATCTTCTGTTTCCAGCGGAAAACAGTTAGAGGGCCGCTTAGAACCCGCCCCTCCCGCGGCTTCGAAATGACGAACTGCGCAGGAAAAACGCAGGATTTTACTGCGGTTATGTTGCGGGTCAGTAACGCCTGAAATGACCGATCTCTGTTATCATCACGCAGCATGGCGGAGCCGACTGTCCGTATGTCGGGGATTGTTTTAGCTTCCCTGATGTTTCAGCATGTAAACAGTGATTCAGACGTGGTGAGAAACATGTTTATACCGGATTCAAATCCATGTGTTTTCTATGGAAAGTTCTGCGCGGTCGCTTAAAACGTTTCGTGTTGAAGAGGGAAGCTAGCAAACATTGTTCCAACGTTACTAAACTTCTACTTTGATTAGTTCCTGTTTAGTAGTTTAATTGTGGAGGTTTCAGCTTGTGGTTTAGAGCAGTGGAGAAATGTCTGTTGTTTATTTGAACCTAAAACTCATACCAATATCTTTCTGCAACTTTTTAGCTAAGCTAAGCGTTCCGTTCCGACAAACCAGACTCCGTATAAAAAAGCTCAAATTTAAAGTTACATTTATCATGGACAAGCATACATACAATTTGGAACATGACTGAATACATTTAAAAAGTAATATTCGTCTGCTGGTAAGTTCGGCGTGTGTATAAACCAACAAGCGCTTTTTGTATGAGTCAAATTTCAGTTTATGCCCGGACACGGAGTTACCGCCCACCGCTGTGCTGTGATAGAACCACAGGAAAAAAGTTGTAAATGTATTACAAACCAGCTACTACCAACAGAAAAGCAGTGTTTATTTCACGATCCACGAGTTTCTGTACTTATTTAAAGTCACGTATATTAACTAAGATAAAATACTCAGGTTGATTATAAGTTATGATGAATGTTTAGAGACTAAGATACTTCTGCACTGATCCACAGGTGGAAATTCTTTTTATTTCTGTCTCATCTCTTTGCAGGAAGGTCTCATCCTCGGAGAGAGTAAATTTGAGGAGCAGATCACCATCAGTGACTCTCAGGCCGATCACATTCACATTGAGGAAATTTACAGTAAGTTCATCTTGCTCCTTCACTGACACACTTTAAATGTTTGTTCTTTAACTGCAAAGTTTTTATTTCGTGTTAAATTCTTCTTCTGTTCCACCTCAAATGAAACTGTAACGACGTGAAGCTGATGATACCTGTGTACCTAAGCAGGAGTTTGAATGAAGGACTGTTGTGCTTTTACATTGTTGTATTCGTACCTAAGTATCTGAAACCTCGACAGATATCCAGAAGCACATAGCCTGCCACCAGCTGAACCGGTGAGTACTCTGTCTGTAACAGAGCTGATGTTTGGTGCATCGCAGCAGGAATCGCTCGCTTGTTTTAACGTCATTCTGCGTCTTCATCTCTGTGTTTGAAGCTTTTACAACAGCGTTGGAGACGTGGACGTGGAGGCAGTGAAGAAAATCCTGGCAGACAAGAAACAGGTAAGTGAAAAAACAAACAACTTTCAGTGTGGATCTGAATGTGCAGAAATTCAGACTCAGCACTGACGGAGCTGCTGTCGCACATCTGGAGGAGAGTGTGATCGGTTGGTACAGACAGCGGAGGAACACGGATCAGCAGATGACGTTCAGAGAAAAGATCGTCCATGAGAACCTGAAGACTTCTCTGTCCAACCCTCACATGATCTTTGTGCTGCTGACGCCCAGCAAGCTAACATCTCCAGGGTCAACTCACAGGATGGAGTACGCCGCCTTCATCTCACGCAGCAGGTGAAGAAACTGCTCACAGAGGAGTTAGAAAAGGAAAAGTGTGCCCTCCCTCAGATTTACTCTGCAGTAATCTGATTACTCACACATGATGAGACGACAAACTGCTGCTCATTAGGGCTGCAACTAACCTTTGTTTTAATTATTGATTCATCTGCTGAACATCAAACATCATAACTTCCCAGGTTCCAAAGCAATTTGTCTTCATGTGTTTGCCAGAACATGTAATTATCACATGATAAAACCAGTCAGTCAGACGTTCAGTGTTTGTGCTTGAAAAACGACTGATGTGATCAATGAGTTATCAAAACTGTTGCTGATCTTCACACTGACTAGTTGATTAATCAGTTAACTGTTACAGCTTCAGTTCTCATACATGAATGCAGGACTTTTACTTTCTGCACTCGCTGCTTTTCATTAAGTAAAAGATCTGAGTTCAGTTTAAAAGCCGGAATCACCCGTGGTTAGTTTAAATCCCAGCAGGCGTCAGAGTCGTGTGCTCTGCTCCACTGATGATGTGAAATGTCGTACTTCTTCTTCTGTGAAGGCAGTTCATCAATGTTCCTGTGCTGGTCAACAACCTGGGGTTACTGGAACAGCTGGCTTACTGGAAGGTGTCAGCCCCGTGTTCAGCGGTGGGTTACAACCTCACCATGAAGAAACACGGGTACGACCCTGCACAGTTACACGTACGTCCGCGGCGTATCCGTGCACCTGCAGGTGGAACTGTCACCTTTGCCCTCTGCTGTTTCAGGTCGAGATTCTTCTGCTCCAACGGGCTGCTGAGGGAAGTCAACGAAGTCAACAGAATGAACGACTCTCTGCAGTCGGAGCTGCAGGTGAGGGGCCGACGGCGCCGGTGTCGTGGTGTAATGAGAATGTTTGCACTTCCTGCTGCACACACACATTATTTCTGCCTTGTGTGGGACAGAAAACGTGCAGAGACGTGGAGGAGAGCGAGCGACTGGTGGAGACGCTGCAGGCTGATGTGTCGGCTCTCAGGAGGAGAGTCAGAGAGAAGAAGCAGAGTGGAGCGGGAAAAGGTGAGCTGTGCTAATCAATAATTGATTAATCAAAAACATAATAATGAAAACAGCTGTTAGCTGCTGTCCTGAAGAGTCATTTACTCACAGCCTTTAACTGCCAACAGGAAACTCTTCATCAGAGTCTTCATCTTTGTCCATTTTGACTCTGATGAAGACTCAGTTTTCTGTCGGCAGTGAATAAATGGTGCTCCCGTTTTTTCAGTCGTCTGATGGAACAGCCGTCACTTTGTGGTCTTTGTATCCTGCAGCGTGGTCAGGATGTTCTTTGACTCGGTTCTGTGGTGTAAAGGCCTCAGTGTGTTTCCTCTCTGAGCAGAAACACTCGATGATCCACCTGAACAGAAGAACCTGCTGCTCCACGAGGCCGTCAGAGCTCTGTTTGCCTGCTCTCCTCTGTTCCACACTCAGACCTTAACTCTCGAGGCCTTTCCTGTTCCCGACGCGTGCTGCGGCTCCGAGCAGGAAGAAGACGTCTCGGTATCAACACTGATGAGACCGGACACAGTGAAGGACCGGGAAACTCCCCCCCTGCAGAATCCCAGCAGAACAAACTGTCGGAAGAGGCTGAAAGAAATGCCGGCGGGGGGCGAGAGGAAACGCAGGAAAAGCAGGTCCTGATGTGAAACAGCTGTTGTGGATATAAAGTAAGTTATGTTTGGATCCATGAAACTCAGACTCCATCCTGTTGTTAATCAGTCTGTGTTGGTTGGCCACATTATTCTCACGTCACCACGTGACCTGTGATCGGTCCCTGAAAATGCAGTTTGTTTTTGACATTTGTTAAAAAGTTGTTTATTGATAAAGACGTTTGAGGGTTTGATGTTCACTGAAGGAAATAAACTTTTATTTAAACTCAGTTTTTCAGTTTATAAACTGGTTCGACAGTTGATTTTTTTTCATTTTCAAGCAAAAATGGAGGAAAAAAGCCAAATATTATAATGTATAAGCTGTTTTTATCTGTTTGGACAAAACATTTAATCTGATTTTGTCCAGTCTGAGATTTTACCAATAAGACTCGTGTTTTAATGTCTGTTCAGCAGCATCGAAACTAAAACACTGAGTGTTACTGACATGAACATGAATTAAAAAAAACAGACACAACAGTTGTAAGAGTTCAGAACTGACAGGATTTAATTAACAAATGATCACAGATTAAACACAGGAGAAAACACACTGATCCACTAATCCAGAGGTTTGATGCCACAGATGTGGGGGTCCCTCATGAACTGTGGGTGCTTGTGGGTCACCGACATGAAACCTGTGGGGAGACGGGACAAAGTTGTGCAGAGAATTAAATCTGACAGAAAAGAGACACTGAGACTGAAAAGCCTCTGATGGTCTGTCTGTCCTGAGTGGGTGTGTCCCTGGTGGTTTCTGCTGACCTGCTGCTGATTGTTTTTTAAGTATTTTGGGGCTTTAATTTTGATAGGACCGTTGGAGAGAGACAGGAAATGGGTCAAAGGACTGGAGGGTGGAATCGATCAGCTTGGATTCATGACAGTTCACTGTGATTGTTAATAACTTTAGTATTGATCAGTGAGCAGTTTCATTAAAACCCTGTTACACTGACACAGGAGCATTTTCCTGCTGTGGTCACTCGTCACCATCAGTTTCACTGTGAGGAGACTCCAGGCGTCAGTGTCTGATTTGCAAAGGACAGCGAAGGACATTTACCCATGGAGTGAGCTTTCTTTATAGCTTTGGAGACTTCCTTTTGTTTCCTTCCACACAGGCCTGAAAACCAAAACACAACATGAATCAGCTGTTCTCCACACAGTAATCCAAACTTCAGGTGCAGTTTAACGTCCAGCGCTCACCTGTGATGTGTCGGCCATAGATCCTGCCTGTGTGTGGAGAGATGAACTGGGACAGCAGCTGGAATGGACACAGGTAAACACACTGAGTGATGTTACACGGAGTGTGTGGGGCTGAGGCTCTGCTTCACAGCCGTTCGGTGCTGAGATGTGGTGAAGGCAGTGAATCCCACCTGACTCAGGGCTGCGCGAGCCGCACTCACCTGAATGTTTTTGTAATCCACCTGGACGTTGCAGAGGACACATCCTTTCTGCGGCTCTTTGTACGGATTCTCCATGTTAACGATCTTAGACATGAAGATACAATAACATTAACATTTCGTTTACCCGCTTATTACTGATGTATTACTGTAGTTACCAGTGTTATTACACAGGACGTTACCCACCATGTCCTCTCTCCGCTGGACAACATGTGAAGTGAAACTTCTTAAACCTGCAGAAAGAATTTTTATTTTCATAACCTCTCATTGTCTCACTGGCTAACGTTAGCATTAGCAACCGAATGATTATAACACACCGACTGAAAATAACATTAGAAACAAACCGTGAGTTTAATTTCTAACCTAATAAACTCTGTAACACACTCATACAGACGTTAACTGTTTGTTTCGGCTTACTTGTGTTTCCATGCTGAGATAAAACGGACTCCAGCCGCTGCAGCAACCTCACAGACAGCATTTTGACCTGCCACAGGACCGGAAGCGGTCCGGCTCCTGAAAGAGTCCGAGTTTTCCAACGATGAGTTCCTACCACTTCTAACAGTTTTTGTTTGCTCGTTTGTTTTTGTCTTTTTTTAAATTCAGTTTTGTTCTGAATTGCTGCAGACACCATAAAACCAAACAGCACAGAAATGATCCAACCAATATATTTGGGCAAATTCTTTCCAAACAACATCAGTATGAAGAAAGCAGCTCCAAGACCAGTGTCGTGCTGTTTCACCACCAGGTCAGACAGAACCGTTAATATTAGCTTTTTCCTTTTTTAAAATAAAATAACCGTTTGCAAGTGGAAGGAGCTGAACTATAGCTACCTTTTAAATAAATAAATAAGCAAGCTGCATGATTTTATTTATTTATTGATCTGACTCTCTAGATTTTAAATTTCTGATATAAATGCTTTTTGGTTCGGATTTGATGTTTTTGTTTTTTCCGGGAAAGATTAAACGTTACCCGTTTTCAAAGATGAACGAAGACAAGAACTAAATCCCCCGGAAATGAGCGAAGAAGAGAAACATCCCAGCGGCGATACTAACAAACCAATTATTAACAAATTCATGAATTTATTTATGTTTACAACGTCGCAACAATCTCACGAAGTAACGTATGCGACTACTCGATAGAATTTCTGTCTGAAATTCCATCGTTTGTAGTTCGGTGTTAGCAAACTCATCACTTTACTGACACGTTACAGAAAGAAAAACTACAAATCCACAGAATCTTCAAGTTAAGCAAAGTGCGTTATATGATAATCTGTGGATTTATTCTGAGTAACGTCTCAGTCTTCTCTGTAGGTTCAGTGATGAGAAAAGGGAACAGATCGTGTAATGACAGTTAGCTCATGTAGCATGAGCAGCAGTAAAGCCAAACCGGAAATGACGGAGGGGGTTCTCTCTGTGTGTGACGATGCTGGTCGCAGTTTAAATGTGATGCGCACTGAGCGGCTGTTGTTTCCACCGTAACAACAGTTAATGAGCGGATTTCGTTAAATCCTTTCAGCGACAGAGTTTTCAGTTCTTTTTAAAGTTAACTTATGATGAATTTGATGAATTTGTAGAGTTTATACAGACTAGTTCAGTCGTTAATGAGCCGAGGGAGCGAAGTGGAAAGTTAAACTGGAGGAGTAAGCTAGCTGCTTCACTGCTGGTCAGACTTTTATCTTTGTGACAACACGTTTAACGATGAACAGGAGTGTGTAACAGCGTCTCAGCTCCTCTGCGGTGTGTAGTTTACTGTGTGTTACAGCTGTAGTGCGGGTTGTTTACCAGCTGACAGTGTTGGACATGTAGCATCAGCTGAGCCCGGACAGCTATGAACGCTGGGAAACAAGAGCTCAAAATAAGGAGAGTGTCCTCAAGGAAGAGGTCGAGGGACAGCCTGCAGACTCACCGGACACCTGCCCGGGAGACAGGAGGAGGAAGCTGCTCACTGCAACGTTCCAAGAGCAGGAGGCTGAGCAGCATCATGGCTCAGGTACAACCTGCCGAGGTGTGTAATCAGCATCCAATCACTGGCCTAGGGCTGAAAGGATTGATTGATTGATTGATTGATTGATCGATCGATCGATCGATCCACAGCAGGTAGGTGGAGTTTGTATGTTCTCCCTGTGCCTGTGTGGGTTCCCTCTGGGTTCTCAGTTTCCCTCCACAGTCACACAGACATGCAGACACACACAGCTGACTGAGTGATCAGTTAACTAATCGTTTCATCAATCAGAGGACTGGTACTAACTGTAACTGAACTGTCCTGTGTTTTGTTGGCAGTACTGCAGTGACAGTGAGGATTTATTTGGGGACTATGACAGTATCCTGGAGGACAGCTCTCTCCTGGCGAAGCTGGACAATGCAGAACAGAACGAAAGGCAGCGTGACCTCCAGAGTGGACTGTCGAAAGACAGCACCTGGAGACGCTCCTGCGAAGACATTCTCACCGACTCCATCATAGACGGCCTCGGAGACGAGGACTTACCGGCCAGCCAGATTCAGTTCGAAGAACAGGTCTGTGATGTAAAGAGGAGCAGACTGCAGGACGGAGACAGAACCTCAACGCCTTTTAGAAACACTGCCGGGACAGCTGAGGCCGGGAAAGACGGAAACATGGAGGATAAAACCAAGAGACAAAGCAAAGCGAGGAGGAGTGTGACCGATCAGCTGAAGAGGACGATGCTCTGTAACGCTGCAGCTCCTTCTAATGTGTCTCGGACTGCTGTGTTAAAAGAAGCCGTGGTTTCTGAGGAGATCAGCGTCGCCATGCGGGCCATGGAAACCGTATCTGCTGAGACGACGGACCTGGGGCCGTTCTTTGGACTCCCCACCAAAGTAAAAGACCTGATGCACAAACTGAGAAGAATCAAGAGTTTATATGGTGATGAGTCAATCAATCGATCAGTCTTTATGTGTCAGCTGATAAATTAATAATGAACAGTGGAATTTCACTTTTTCTGTGTGGTGGAAAAATATTTTCCTCCTGATGAGAAGTGAAATAAAATTCTATAGACAGTAATTGTCTTTTGATGCTTTTTTATAAAATAAAGTTTACAGAGTAATTTTCTGCAGAAAGATCAGAGCTCCAGCAGCACCACAGAGCTCTGACCCCGGGTCACACGTTCCCACAGTACTTAAGCCTGTTCCTCACAGGCCGGGATGGCAGGGAAAGTGTTTTTCCACCACATTCTGATTTTTAGACCAAGTGATTAATTGTGAAAATAATAAAATAAAACGGAGATTTGTGATTTTTTAGTAAAAGCAGATACAGCGTGTTGCTCTGTGAGCTTCAGAGGTGTTGGAGGGTGGAATTTGTTTGGAGGGAAACAGGTGAATTGTTCCTTTAAACCAGTGTTTTTTTTTTTTTATTCCTTTCCTGTTGCAGATTGGCAGGAGACGTGTCTGAACCTGGACTGTGTTCAGCAGAGGAAGAATCTGATCTACTCTCTTCCCACCAGTGGAGGGAAAACTCTTGTTGCAGAGATCCTCATCCTCAGAGAGCTGCTGTGCAGGAAGAAAGACTGTCTGTTCATCTTACCCTACATATCACTGGTGCAGGAGAAGGTAACAGCATCTGTATGTGCAGCATTAATGCTGCTGCTAAGAGAAGATCTCTGGCATATAAAATGGTATCATCTGCATAATAATGTACTTTGCAGTTGCGTTGCAGAGATGATGTTGTTCATGTGAACAGTCAGTAGAAGAGGACCTGATTTTTCAGGTGCGTGGGTTAGCAAGCTTTGGCCTGGAGCTGGACTTCATGGTGGAGGAGTACGCCGGCAGTAAGGGCAAGTTTCCTCCGGTGAAGAGGAGACACCAGAGGTCGCTTTACATCGCCACGATAGAGAAAGCCCACAGCCTCGTGAACTCCCTGATAGAAACCAGCAGGCTGGATGACCTCGGGCTGGTGGTGGTTGATGAGGTACAAGCACACACCCTTAAATAAAAGGTGTTTTTCATATGAAGGTAAAGGTAGTAGGAGGTTTGATGGAAGGTGTTTTTCTTCCATATGCAGCTTCACATGCTGGGGGATGGCAGTAGAGGGGCAGTTATTGAGACGACACTGGCTAAAGTTCTGTACATGAGCAGTAAGTGTCTCTCACTGTGATTCGTTCGCTCTTTGCTCGTTTCCTTCATTGAACTTTCATGATTTCTGAGTGAAATGAATGATCCTGCTGTTTCCTCCAGAGAAGACTCAGATCATTGGAATGAGCGCCACTCTGGGAAACATCGAGGACCTGCAGACATTTCTACAGGCGGAAAATTACACCAACGACTTCAGACCTGTACGTGGTGCTAACACAGAGTGAAAGTGCTTTTCCATGTTTGTTGATCAGGTTCTGTTGGTCGACAGGTTTATTGTTGTAATTGTGTGTAATGGTCATTAATAACGACCCCCTGACTGAGCGTCTCTGTTACTGTCTGTTTGGCTGGTGAATCTCTGTCCTCTGTCCTTCCAGGTCCAGCTGAAGGAATATGTTAAACTGAACGACACCATCTATGAAGTGGACCCAAAGGAAGAGGACTGTTTTAAGTTCTCACGTCTTCTCAACTTTAAGGTAATGACAGTATTCACATATCTGTGCAGATAATGAGAGGATGTTTAGTAAAATGCTGAAAAACGATGCTGACATGTCCGACCTCTGTAATCTGCCTCAGTACTCCAGTGCCATGCAGAAGATGGACCCGGATCATGTGATTGCTCTGGTGACTGAAGTTATTCCAACACATTCGTGTCTAGTCTTCTGTCCCACCAAGAAGAACTGTGAGAACGTCGCAGGGATGATCTGCAAATATCTGAAAGAGTGAGTGAAGCATCGGGCCGATGTCTCCTGCCCTGGCATGGACAGCACTGACTGATCCACTGTGTTAATCTGATTGTCCACAGGGAGTTTCTCCGGCACAGGGAGGCAGAGAAGGCTGTCCTCCTCAGAGAGCTGAGGGACAGCGGGAACGGCTCGCTGTGTCCGGTGCTCAGGAGGACTGTGCCCTATGGTTTGGCCTATCACCACAGCGGGCTGACCACTGAGGAGAGGAAGCTGGTGGAGGAGGCCTACTCCACCGGGGTCCTCTGTCTCCTTGCCTGTACATCCACCCTGGCTGCAGGGATCAACCTACCTGCCCGCAGGTGAGACACTGAGAGGACACAGGTTGGACAGGGAAAGCTCCACAGCCAAAAGTTCAGTATTCTTTTTTTGTTTGGATTTGATGTGTATTAAAATACGTCTGTCTTCATGAATCAAACCTACATTAGCTGAGCAGTGACAGAGAGCCAGGTCACAGCTTTCATTATAATAAATCACAGTCTTTCCCTCTGAATCAGTCTAATGCTGAGTCACTGTCCTGAGAGGACACATTTAACCTGTCTCTGCCGCTGACGTCCTCCATCCAGAGTGATTCTGCGATCGCCGTACGTGGCCACGGACTTCCTGAAGAGAAGTCAGTACAAACAGATGGTGGGCCGGGCCGGCCGAGCGGGGATCGACACTGTGGGAGAGAGCATCCTCATCCTGCAGGACAGGGACAGGGACATGGTAACTCCACCCACAGCATCACGCATGACTCAGATCAGAACAGGTCTTCCTGTCACGCTGAATGATGAAAGCCATGCTTCTATTTTCTGATCTTATTCTCTCATATTGATTTTGTGATCATATGTTTTGCAGAACAGTTTCCAACACAAACAAACGCCTTCGCACAGAGAACAGGTCCTCAGGTTTTCCTCACCTGAGGTGGTTCCGTTTCTCCGTTCTCAGTTCATCTTAAAAATATTTCACCGCACAGATGGAAAGTTGGTCCGGTTATAAAACTGTAACAGCAGCATCTTACCTCCTAACCCTCACGCTGTGAAAGTACGGGCAGACATGTGTGTGAGAGGGTGGAGCCAGGCGAAGGTTGATCTGTGGCTCATCGGAGAAACTGCTGATTCACTGTGTTTTCAGGCTAAATCACTCGTGTGTGCCCCGATGGAGAACTGCTACAGCAACCTGATGCATGACGATGGAAAAGGCGTCCTGAGTCTCATCCTGTCTCTGATCGGACTGCAGGTGAATCCCTGTTTGTTTCTGATGTCTGAGCGCATCACCCCGAGGCGAACGCAGCTGTGTGGACGTTCACGGGTTTTCTTCTGCAGATCACCACCTCATTGGAGCAGGTGAGAGAGTTCCTGCGAGGGACGCTGCTGCATGTTCAGCAGAAGCAGCTGTGTGTGGAGAGGAGTGTGTGGGAGGTGGTGCAGCAGTGTGTCCACCTCCTGCAGGAGAAAGGTCTCATCACTGTGGCCTCAGACTCCCACAGCCAAACTCTGCAGGTCACCAAGCTGGGAAGAGCTTCTTTTAAAGGTAAAGCTCTGTCATGCCTCTGATTTCAGTCCTGTTCACATCTGCAGGTATCACACCTGTCTACACAACACCTCGTGTCCACCTCTCGTCCTCAGGCTCAGTGGATCTGACCTACAGCGAGGTCCTGTACAGAGACCTGTCCCAGGGTCTGGACGGTCTGCTGCTCAACAGCTGCCTGCACCTGGTCTACCTGGTCACACCGTACGACGTGGTCTCACAGTGCAAACCCGACTGGATGGTTTACTTCAGACAGGTGTGAAGCAGTGAGTGTTGTGTTGCAGTGAGTGTGAAGCAGTGAGTGTTGTGAAGCAGTGAGTGTGAAGCAGTGAGTGCTGTGTTGCAGTGAGTGTGAAGCAGTGAGTGTTGTGAAGCAGTGAGTGCTGTGTTGCAGTGAGTGTGAAGCAGTGAGTGTTGTGTTGTAGTGAGTGTGAAGCAGTGAGTGTTGTGTTGCAGTGAGTGTGAAGCAGTGAGTGTTGTGAAGCAGTGAGTGTTGTGTTGCAGTGAGTGTGAAGCAGTGAGTGTTGTGAAGCAGTGAGTGTGAAGCAGTGAGTGTTGTGAAGCAGTGAGTGCTGTGTTGCAGTGAGTGTGAAGCAGTGAGTGTTGTGAAGCAGTGAGTGTTGTGTTGCAGTGAGTGTGAAGCAGTGAGTGTTGTGTTGCAGTGAGTGTGAAGCAGTGTGTGTGTTGCAGTGAGTGTGAAGCAGTGAGTGTGTTGTGAAGCAGTGAGTGTGAAGCAGTGAGTGTTGTGTTGCAGTGAGTGTGAAGCAGTGAGTGTTGTGAAGCAGTGAGTGCTGTGTTGCAGTGAGTGTGAAGCAGTGAGTGTTGTGAAGCAGTGAGTGTTGTGTTGCAGTGAGTGTGAAGCAGTGAGTGTTGTGTTGCAGTGAGTGTGAAGCAGTGAGTGTTGTGAAGCAGTGAGTGTTGTGTTGCAGTGAGTGTGAAGCAGTGAGTGTTGTGTTGCAGTGAGTGTGAAGCAGTGAGTGTTGTGAAGCAGTGAGTGTGAAGCAGTGAGTGTTGTGAAGCAGTGAGTGTTGTGTTGCAGTGAGTGTGAAGCAGTGAGTGTTGTGAAGCAGTGAGTGTTGTGTTGCAGTGAGTGTTGTGTTGCAGTGAGTGTGAAGCAGTGAGTGTTGTGAAGCAGTGAGTGTGAAGCAGTGAGTGCTGTGTTGCAGTGAGTGTGAAGCAGTGAGTGTTGTGAAGCAGTGAGTGTTGTGTTGCAGTGAGTGTTGTGAAGCAGTGAGTGTTGTGTTGTAGTGAGTGTGAAGCAGTGAGTGTTGTGAAGCAGTGAGTGTTGTGTTGTAGTGAGTGTGAAGCAGTGAGTGTTGTGAAGCAGTGAGTGTTGTGTTGCAGTGAGTGTGAAGCAGTGAGTGTTGTGTTTCAGTGAGTGTGAAGCAGTGAGTGTTGTGAAGCAGTGAGTGTTGTGTTGCAGTGAGTGTGAAGCGGTGAGTGTTGTGAAGCAGTGAGTGTTGTGTTGCAGTGAGTGTGAAGCAGTGAGTGTTGTGAAGCAGTGAGTGTGAAGCAGTGAGTGTTGTGTTGTAGTGAGTGTGAAGCAGTGAGTGTTGTGTTGCAGTGAGTGTGAAGCAGTTAGTGTTGTGAAGCAGTGAGTGTTGTGAAGCAGTGAGTGTTGTGTTGCAGTGAGTGTGAAGCAGTGAGTGTTGTGAAGCAGTGAGTGTGAAGCAGTGAGTGTTGTGAAGCAGTGAGTGTGAAGCAGTGAGTGTTGTGTTGCAGTGAGTGTGAAGCAGTGAGTGTTGTGAAGCAGTGAGTGCTGTGTTGCAGTGAGTGTTGTGAAGCAGTGAGTGTTGTGTTGCAGTGAGTGTGAAGCAGTGAGTGTTGTGTTGCAGTGAGTGTGAAGCAGTGAGTGTTGTGAAGCAGTGAGTGTTGTGTTGCAGTGAGTGTGAAGCGGTGTGTGTTGTGTTGCAGTGAGTGTGAAGCGGTGAGTGTTGTGAAGCAGTGAGTGTTGTGTTGCAGTGAGTGTGAAGCAGTGAGTGTTGTGAAGCAGTGAGTGTTGTGTTGCAGTGAGTGTTGTGTTGCAGTGAGTGTGAAGCAGTGAGTGTTGTGAAGCAGTGAGTGTGAAGCAGTGAGTGTTGTGTTGCAGTGAGTGTGAAGCAGTGAGTGCTGTGTTGCAGTGAGTGTGAAGCAGTGAGTGTTGTGAAGCAGTGAGTGTTGTGTTGGAGTGAGTGTGAAGCAGTGAGTGTTGTGTTGCAGTTCACCCTGCTGTCGGCCGCGGAGCAGAGGATGTCTGCAGCCGTCGGAGTTCCTGAGAGTTTTGTTGCCAGGAAAGCTGCAGGACAGACGGTGAAGAACGTGAGTAAGCCCCGACACTCGGTCTGGTGAACATCACTCACTAAAATGGAGTCGCAGACGTGTGTTTTCACTGTGTTTCAGAGCGTGAACATGGCGGTGGTGAGGCGCATGTACCTGGCTCTGGTCCTGTTTGCTTTACTGAAGGAAACCAACGTGTGGAACGTGGCCGAGCGGTTTCAGCTGAGCCGAGGCTTTGTTCAGACCCTGCTCAGCTCCTCCTCGGCTTTCTGCTCCTGTGTGCTGCACTTCACAGAGGTATGGACGCCGCTGATACCTGACATGAGCTGCTGCACAGAGCACCGAGGCTGACCTCAGGCCTGCTGCTGTTTCCTGTCTGTCCTCAGGAGCTGGAGGAGTTGTGGCCTTTCAGAGCTTTGCTGACGGAGCTGACGCGAAGGCTGAGTTACTGTGTGAAGGCTGAGCTCATCCCTCTGATGGAGGTGGCTGGAGTCATGGAGGTCAGTGTGGCGGTCTGATTTATATCACAGTAAACTTCCCACTGCTGACTGGAAAATGATATCAGTGATTTTTCTCTGTTTCCTGATGCTGAAGCTGTCAGAGAGAAAGACGAGGTGTTCTCCTCAGAACCTCACACTGTTCCTGTGAAATCAGTGTGTGTGCTGGAGAGAAACAGCTGTTCATCAGTACGACCTGTTCTGATGATCCATTAATCACTTATCATCCATGAATCATCATCGTTTGATTTTAACTGATTCCAGTTTGTGAAGTTGAATATTTGCTAATGATGTGATTAGTAATTAGTAACTGATTGTTTTGGTTAATGATTCTTCTTTGTTGTGAAACCAGTGAAAACCAGTGTGTTTACTACTGTTGTGTGTGTCTGTTTTTTTCCAGTCCAGAGCGAAGCAGCTGTACAACGCCGGCTACAAGACGCTGGCTCACCTGGCCAACGCCGACCCAGCTGTTCTGTCCAAGACGGTCGGAAACCTGTACAAGAAACAGGCCCATCAGATCGTGGCCTCGGCCAGAGTGAGTCTCTGTCCTCAGTGCTCCCATACAGCGAGGGGACTCATGTCTTAACTAACGTGGACAGATGATGTCTCTCTCTGTTCCAGATGCTTCTGAATGAAAAGGCTGCGGCTCTGCAGGAGGAGGTGGACGACCTGCTGAAGATGCCGTTGGACCTGCCCTCAGCGTGACGCCAGCAGCAGCTGCTCTGAGTCCATGACTCTGTCAGCTGCTGCTTTTTATTGCTTCTTTGGTTTGAAATAACACGTTGAATTAAAATAATGAACAAGACTCAACTTAGACTCAGTTCACGTTTGGTTCATTTCTCCTGTAAACACATGAACTGATGACACGTTTCCTGTGTGTGCGTCAGGCAGATCATTACAGGGACGGACGCACACAGTCGGCCTCACAATGGCAATGCTGAGGATGCTGTAGCTGTTCTACACATGAACGGTGAAGCTCACGTGTTAACGTGTAGTTCATGTGTAGTTCATGTGCTACTCTGAACCCGTTTGTTTCTCCTCAGGTTTATTTAAAGGGTCATTTCACCCAAATGACCAATAAATAAATACATTTGGAAACTTCCTGAACATTGAGACAGATTCAGGTTCCAGGAACAGGCTGAAGGTCGGAGGTCAAAGGTCGAAGGTGAGTCAGGATGTGTCAGTGTGTGTGGACAGACTCCACCTTGTTCCACCGCTGTGTGTGACTGTGCTTCACAGCTCCGGTGATCTCTGTGCTCACCGGCGTTTTACTGCCACGTGAGGAAACTACAGGAAAACATCCCATAATATCAAGGAAGCTTTTTCATATGTTCGAGAGCCAAAGGACATAACTATGAAAAAGCAGCTCATAATCAACAGAAACCCAAACATCTGAGTCTGTTACAGGAAAGTTTCTCAGCATTAGAGAGAAAGAGAAAATTGATGTTTACCAGTAAACTTCTCTGAGACGAGTCCTCCTCTCCTCTCCTTCCCGGTGGATCCAGAGGATCCGGTTCCTTCACAACCACACAGGTGGGTCGTCCCGGAGCTGCTCCGGCTCCGGAGTGAACTGTGTGAGCCCGGGCTGAAGACGCGCCCCCCGCTGTGAACAGGCGCCCGTTCAGGAAGTGATCAGTCTGCAGACATGAGGCGCGCCGTGCTGCTGGCTCTCTGGGTCCTCCGGGTCCTGTCTTATCAGACTCACGGAGTCCACTTCAGAGCAGACTGGGACCTGAACAGAAATCTGTCCGCTTCGCTGGACGCGGACGTGGATTTATCCGCAGCGATCCGCCGGGTGGACCCGCGCTTTCTGTCCGTCACCATCGATGCCAGCCTGGCGTCCGAGGAGAAGTTCCTGTACCTGCTGAGGTCGGTGTCTCCGGTCACTGTCCGCTCGGTGAACGCGCTGTGTGTGTGTGTGTGTGTGTGTGTGTGTGTGTGTGTGAGAGAGAGAGATTTTAACTTTTAAATCGACTTCGATTAATCGCTAACGATGAAAACGAATCCGGGTTCAGGTGCTGTTCGGTCTTTGTTTGAATTTTCAGATTCACAAACTGGAATCAGTGAACTTTTATCTCGTTTGCTTTAAAAACATTTCAGCCACTGACTCACTGATTGATTGATTGATTGATTGATCTGGTTACTCGGTGTGTGAGCGCTCATGCAGATTCATTGATCCGTTGTTTGATAAGTTTTTGGGGGAAATCCTCAGATCGATCAGACGAAGAGAAACAGGAAGGATCTTTTTTTCTGGAATCAAACGAGTAACGAACAATTTCTGTCCAACTATCGACAAATCGATTAATCAGCTGATCAGTGAATTTGAGTGTTCCATAAAGCACCTGATTCACACACGGATCCAGAGACAGGACACGATCACACGTTCACATGTTCACATGTTTAATGTCAGTCTTTATACAAGAAATTAGAATCACGCTGTAAAACCAGTTTAATGTTAGAGGAGACGCAGGAAACACGCACACACACACAGTGTGTGTGTGTGAGGATGGGAATCAACCCGGAGCCGGTGAGTTCCACAGTTCCTGTTTCACTTCTGTAAAGTTTGAGGATTAAAGAGAGACAAGATGTGAACTCTCTGGACGTGTGCAGCTCTGGTGGACATTCCCTGACTCCTCCTCCCGTCTCTGACTCCTCCTCCCATCTCCCATCAGCAGCAGGAACCTTCTGGGATAAATGAGTTCAGAGGTTTAACAGCCAGGAGTTTCAGCTCTTTCTGACGGACGGTCTGAGCCGGTCCACATCTGAAGCATCTGTCTGCTGCTGCTTCCCATAAATATGAAGGTGAATTCAGTCAAATGAGACGTCACAGAGAGGACAGTGAGGCTGGTCAGAGAAACACAAACTGTGCTGCATCACTTCATGCAGCACAGTGATAATAACTGTGATAGTTTGTTCTTTGGTCTCAGGATTAAAGGAAAAGTTTGATGAAGCTTTGGTTTTTCGTCTCCAGCTCTCCGAAGGTGAGGACGCTGGCAAAGGCACTGACTCCAGCGTTCCTGAGGTTTGGAGGGACCAGGCAGGACTTCATGGTGTTCACTCCACAGAGGTCTCACCGGCCGGACTCAGCTCCCTCTGCAGGTAACTGTGTTCAGGCTGGTCTCAGCTCAGCCTTTATCAGAGGAATCAGCAGAGCTCATTTTAGCCTCTGACAGAGAAGAGGGCTGACTCTGAGCTCAGGTGCAGTGAAATGTGCTGTGTGAATGAAATTCCTCTCGGCTGATCTCAGATCAGCCCTGTGATGAACTGGAGTTGCCCCCGTGGCTGGAGGAGAAGCTGAAGGAGGAGTGGGCTCAGCAGCAGGTGGTCCTGATGAGCGAGGACCTGCAGAGGAAGTACAGACGCGTCAAGTTCACAGGTAGGAGCCGTCCTGCTGCGTCAGGTGTCAGGTGTGTGTGAGCTGACACACCTGCTCACTCTCCTCTCTCCTCTGCCTGTCACAGAGTTCACGGTAGACCTGCTGCACTCCTTCACCAACTGCTCCGGGATGGATCTGATCTTCGGGCTGAACGCTCTGCTCAGAACAGCTGACAACAGCTGGAACAGCAGCAACGCTCGCTTGCTGCTGCAGTACTGTGAATCCAGACGGTACCGGATGTCCTGGGAGCTGGGAAACGGTACGCGAGCACGATAACGGCCGCAAATTCTCTGCTTCTCTTACTGTTTCTAATCAAAGTGAGAGAGACAGATGGGAAACTGTGGAGCGCAGCTGCTGCTGCTCTAAGCCAATGAAAGCACAGCTGTTAGTGTCAGCTGATGTTCGGTCTCTCTCTTCTACTTTCTGCTGATTATCGGAGTGAAGTTACAGTAACCTTCAGTCACCATGGTTTCTTATCTGTGGTTTGAGTTTCACTTCCACGTCTTCGTGCGGTGAGGCCTTTGCTCCGTCACCTCTCGGTGCACACAGGAAGTTGTGTCATGTTTCGGTATCTCCTCCGGAAACAGTGTGTGCTGTGAGCAGCTTTTGTTTGAAAAGATGTGCGTCAGAGTGAAAGTGAGTGTGATGACGTGTGTCTGTCTCCAGAACCAAACAGCTACGAGAAGAAGGCCGGGATCCGAGTGGACGGGTCTCAGCTCGGGCGGGATTTCACCCGTCTCAGAGAAGTGATGTCAGAATCCGGATTTTACCGCCAGGCCGGGCTGTACGGGCCGGACGTGGGCCAGCCACGGGACCACAGGACGGACATGCTGGAGGGGTGAGAGCCACACTGAGCACTTTATTAGGAACACCTGCTTATTCATCCAACCAGCCAATCACGTGGCAGCAGAGCAGCCTCAGGTCTGAGCTGAACTGAGCAGGGATTCTGTCCCGTAACTGAATTACAGAGTCACATGTGAGCGCTGACCTCGCCTGGTATGTCTGTGTTTGGTTGTGTGTTTGTTGTGTTTGCTGCTGAATGTTTTCTGTCGTCTGCGGCTGTAGGTTCCTGCAGAGTGGAGCTCAGGCCATCGACGCCTGTACCTGGCACCAGTGAGTTCACCTTTACTGTCACCTCAGACTTAGTGTTTGTACGTGCACTAACCAGGTTGACGTGATTTCTTAAACATAACGTAAACAGGAAGCTGCTGTCCGTCCAGGTAAGGGACTGGAGAAACCTGATTTTCCAGGTAGAGAACGCCGACGCCTCTGCCATGAATGCAGTGTACATGTAGGCAGGTCAGGAGCGATGAGGACACTGAACCTTCCTCACATCAAACTTCTTAAGAAAATGTGACGGTGGTTTTCTAACAAACTGTTGTTAAACTTAGACACGTTGACGCTCAGTCACCTGGTTACTGAAGCAAACTGTCCGTCCTCCCCACCTTCACACTGAGCAGTCACTCTGAGTTTCTTCCTAATAAACACACACTCTCTGCTTCCCAGTTATTATGTGAATGGCAGAGACACGTCCTTGGAGGACTTTCTAGACCCAGAGGTTCTGGACACCCTGACGTTAAAGACCAATGAAGTGCTGGAGGTAATAACTGACAGACACCTCGGTGTGTGACGTGTGTCAGTTGTGTGTGAGCTCCAGAAGTTAAAGGCGAGTGTGTTTTCTGTCCTGGTTCAGAGAGTGAGGCTGGTGTCTCCAGGGAAGGCGGTTTGGCTCGGAGAGACGAGCTCAGCGTACGGAGGAGGAGCTGTAGGACTGTCCGACACGTTCGTGGCAGGATTCATGTGAGTTCATGCAGATCCAAACCACACAAGTCCCTGAGACTGAGACTGAGACTGAGCCTGAGCCTGAGTCTGAGTCTGAGTCTGAGTCTGATCCTGAGCCTGAGTCCTGAGCCTGAGCCTGAGTCTGAGCCTGAGCCTGAGCCTGAGTCTGAGTCTGAGCCTGAGTCTGAGTCTGAGCCTGAGCCTGAGTCTGAGTCTGAGCCTGAGCCTGAGCCTGAGCCTGAGTCTGAGTCTGAGTCTGAGTCTGAGTCTGAGCCTGAGTCTGAGTCTGAGCCTGAGCCTGATCCTGATTCTGAGTCTGATTCTGAGTCTGATCCTGAGTCTGAGTCTGAGCCTGAGCCTGAGCCTGATCCTGATTCTGAGTCTGATCCTGAGCCTGAGTCTGAGCCTGATGCTTTGGCTGATAAATGGTTCTGGTTCTGACTCTGTGCTGAGGTCAGGGACGATCTGCTCTGAAGGACCTGAGCTCAGCTGATTACCCAGCAGCCCCAGTCTCATGACAAACCTTAAAACAGCTGCTCATTTACACTGAGGCTCAGGTGTTTCCATGGTAACAGAATGATCCTCACCTACGTTAACAGAACTCAGTAAAGACTGAACATGTTGTCTTCAGGTGGCTGGATAAGCTCGGACTGGGAGCCAGACTCGGCCTGGATGTTGTGATGAGGCAGGTGTTCATCGGTTCGGGGAGTTATCACCTGGTCGACAACAACCTGGATCCCCTGCCTGTAAGAGCAGAGTCCTCAGGGGGACTCGGAGCTCCACATGAAGGATCCTGTTGATCTGTTGCTGCTGGATGTGGAAACAAGCAGCTGTTTGTTAACAGGCTCCACAGATTCAGGTGACTTTAATACTTCCTCCCTCTGTTACTGCGAGCTGTGACTGTGACGTGTGTCATCTTCCAGGACTATTGGTTGTCTCTTCTCTACAAGAGACTCGTGGGACCAGAGGTTTTGAAGATTGAAGCGTTTTCTGATGTCGGCCGAAGTAAAAGAGTGAGGCTGTATCTGCACTGCTCTAACACACAGAGGTGCTGCCGCCTTCCGTCACATCCTCTGTTGGTTTGCTCTGACTCCACGTAGTGACCTGCACCATCACTGTTTTTATTTCTGCAGTTACAGACGTGGAGCAGTCACGCTGATTTCTCTGAATCTGAGTACGAAGCCAGCCTCCGTCTCTGCTCCCGCACTCGTCTCCTCCAGCACAGTGGAGGCTTTTGTCCTGCAGTCTGACCGGCCGGGGGAGGAGGGGCTCTACTCCAGGTGCCAGTAACTCTGAGGCATTTCTGATTGAGTTAGAGCTGAAGTGTCCTCGTGTCACGGGAAGAGTCACGATGTTTCACTTACTTTTAATGTAGAAGGTTTTCTAAGACGAGCACAGCAGAGTCTGTGAGGTTTCTGTCTCCAGTCTGTCTCTTCACATGTAGTACTGTGTTTTAAAAATTAGACTCATTAGTGTGGACAGAGTCCTAATATTTAACTGTGAGACAGTTTGGAAAATCCCTTCTCCCTGAAAACAAAATGTCTCCTTCTAAAACACACACACTGGAACAGAAGAGTCTGATGCTGTTTCCCTTCTTTCAAACCAAAACCACATAAAAAGTTTTTTCCATTTCAGAGTGAGGTCTGTCCCATTGTTCCCAGAGTCCATCGTTTTCTCTTTTCACTTCGCCTCAGCCAGGAAAGTTCAGAATGATCACATGACCAGGTCCATGCGCACAGTACATGTTTATCAGTCTGTGGAAAACACCTGACAGGAGGCGGAGCCTGTGAAAAGCCTGCAGGATGTAAACAGTGGGCGTGTTCACTCTATGTCACATGTATGAAACTCTCATCTGACGGCAGCTTACTATCAGGTGTCGTTCCGACTGAAGGAACCTCGCAGGGAGCACCTGGCAGGTGGGCTGAGTCTGATGGTCAGGACTGTGACTCAGACTGACTCAGTCCATAAAATAATCTGACGCTGAAGATTTTATCACATTAAACTGAATATTTGGGATTTTTGTTCAGACACAACAAAACATCTGAAGACATTATTCTGGACTCTGGATATTTTTCTTTCCATTTTTTTAGACTAAATGATTATTGATTAATTGATCAAAGATCAAATAATTGCAGAGTAATTGACAGTCTGTCTCCTCCCTGCTGTGTACAGCTGGCTAATGAGTTGTTTTTTATTTGAAGGTCTGTGAAGCTGAACGGAGAAGTGTTGAAGATGGTGGATGATAAAACTCTTCCTGACCTCAAAGGAACTCGTCTGCCTCCAGCTGAGCCTCTGCAGCTTCCTGCCTACTCTCTGGCCTTCTTCGTCTTCACGGACGCTCGCGCCGCAGCCTGTGGTGACCACGGACTGAATACAGCGACATGACAGGCGTCATCAGGCTCATCGCTGGACTAAAAAGACTTGAACTAAAGTGACGTACTAACAGTGAGAAAATGGTTTGGTGAAGGATGCCTTTCATGTAACGGACACCAGAGTGTCTTATTTATAGAAAATATTGTACTCTGTGCAAGTTTGAATAAAGTTTTTTCTAATTCAGGTGAAGACAGGTGTGACCTAAAAAGTCAGAGGATCACCAGAGTTATCATAGTTCATCATGAGGGGACCATGAATGTCACAGTCACTGAAAATAACTGACGCTAAGATTTTTATTTCCCTCAGAGATAAAAACCTTCTCAGTTTCTGTGAGGAGTTCATGTCAGGATGATGTTATTAATTCCAGTGAAAGAAAAATCCACCAGCCTGAAGGTGACACTAGAATCAGTGGGATGCATGAACATCAGAGGAGTAGCTGAGAAATTTCAGTCTGGAGCAAAAATCAAAGCTTTAATGCATCACAACCAAACTGCAGCAGAAATATTTCAGGTGTGAGACGTGTTATTCTTCCTGCTCCTCTCCGTGTGTGATTATGTAACACAGAGATTTGTAATCCAGGTTTCCTGCAGCGTCGATATTTGACGACTGAAACATCTGCTTCACCTGCAATCACACAGATCAACACAGCCCCAGAAATTCATTTCAACATGTTTCAAACACACATTCATTTTTTACAAGTGTCAGAATTTCAACAAGAAAAACTCCAGAGCACCAAACTGAAGTTTCTTTACCTCCTCAGATGTGAACTTGTCCGCTTGTGTCATCAGTAACTTCTGTAACCTGCAAAAACAGAAAACAGAATTATTTGATTTTCTTTGACGGTAAAAGAGACGAGTCTAAAAACAGCTGACAACTTACTCGTCTTTGTGAATGAAGCCTTTGGCGTCGGGGTCAAACATTCGGAAAGCGTTTAAGATGGTATCCTCAGGGTCTGTGCCTGCTCACGTAACCCAGAGACAGAGCATGCTCAGCTGGTTAAAGGGACAGGGACTAACAGCCGAACTTTATCTGAGCTTCATGTCACGTTTCACACTATAAAAAAACAAGTATCATAACATCACAGTGAATCTACAAACTGGGAATTCAGCTTCAGTTCAACTGGAAAAACTGAACCAGTTTCCAGGTCAAAGTCCAGACAAAGCTCGTGTGGACTCGTGTCTTCACACACTGAGTAAAACCGTCTGAGTTTCTCACCATGAAGCTTCTCTCCAAACAGGTTGAGGAACATGGTGAAGTTGATGGGACCAGTGGCTTCTTTCAGCATGTCTTCCAGCTCCTTGTCCTTCACGTTGAGTTTACCTGAGGGAGCAGCACACACCTGTCTGATAAATCTGGGTCAGAAATCACTCTTGATGTCTTGGTTTGAATTCAGAGGCACAAACCCAGAGAGGCGTACGTGTCCTTCAGATCCTCTTTGTCAATGAATCCGTCCCGGTTCTGGTCGATCAGTGTGAACGCCTAAATCACAAAGAGGAGGGATGAAAGTCCAGAATCAGAAACTCTGAGTGAGTCTGGTGAATGTGAAGTTTGAGTTTACCTCTTTGAACTCTTGGATCTGGGTTTGTTCAAACATGGAGAAGACATTGGACGAGGCCCTCTGAGCTCTTTTGGCGCCTCCTTCCTTCTTCTTCGTCTTTCTGCTCGCCTGATAAAACGTATGCACACGTTAGTTTGCTGTAAACTCACAGACAGAGGCGTGTTTCAGTCTGTGGCTGAGTCACAAACCGACTCTTTAAAACAAATTTCATGTTAATTTATTGTATTTTTAGCTAATTTATTATTCATTTATTTGTAGTTATGTTCTGTTATGTCATTGTACTCCATCACTTTTCTACTTCCATTCTATTCTGTCATATTTCTTTAATCTAATTACTGTATCAGCACATAACTTTTTAAATTTGATTTATGCAGCAGCTCATTATGGGCTGTGTTTAATCTCTTACTCTATACTGTACACAAAAAATACATATACATAATGTAAAATGATTAATAATACTTATATTAGACATTTTTGCACGTAAATACCTAAATTTTTCACGGTGTATATTTAAGATCATTTAGGGATTCAGAGGAAAATTCAAATACTTGCTGCATCATTAGAAAATACAGAACATAAAATCATTTAGTCCCAAACATGAAGCTCTGAAATCTGAAAATGAACTGATGTGAGAACGTACCATGTCTGATCTCCTTCGCCTCAGTGATGCCGGATCTGCAGTGAGTGTCTAATGATTTGGGGGCAGAGGGTTTAAATACAGCAGCTGTCTGCGGTGCACAGAGGGACTGTGATGATAGTATGAATGAAGCGGGGGCTCCTGGGACCCCCCAGCCTCGCACAGTTCCCCTTACATGGTCAAGATGTTTGGTAAAACCCTGATTCTCCAGAGGCCCAACAACTGCTGCCAATAATCAAAACCATTTAAAGTGTTTCTATTTACAGTGTTTTCACATTAGAGGCAGAGGGAGGACAAATCTGAAGACGACCGAACAAACTGACACCAGCTCTTTGTTTTAAACTTACTCAGCTTTAACAGCTCATACAGAGAAGATGTGCTTTCACATCCCATGTTTTATGATGTCCCATCAGAGTCTTTGGCAAATCTGATTAAAATGTTTGGCACATAGAAACATGGTGGAAGCACTTTTGGGCTCAAACAACACAGTTAGATAATTTTACACAATCAATATACAGACAAATGATGTGTTATTCTGCATGTGTGTGTGTTTGAGAGGGTGTATGGTGTGATGTGGGAAACAAGAGGGACTCATTGCATTAATGAGGAAATCACGGGGGCCACGTTCCCTTTTGAAAACTCGGAGAATATGTCATTTGTTCCACATAATAAATTTCCCACACCAGTGTTTCTCCAGCAGGAGTTAGCATTTGCTGTTTTAGCAACGATTTCAGGTGAAACATCTAGTAGCTACCTTCTTGAACTCTGTCCATAGGTTTGAATTAGTCACTGAGTTACACTGATACACACTGTAAAGCTCTGTGAGGGTCGTCCATGTTACTTCAGTTTGATCAGTGTCCACATGGCGGCGCCACATTCACTCTGTTCTTCTGTTCGTGTTGCGTTCAGGTGGCACATAGACTGAGTAATGATGAGCTCTCTGCACAGCAGAGGGCCTCTGCCGCTGGTGGTTGTTGCTGGTAGTGTCTGTATGTGTGTGTGTATTGATGCTGTATTTCATCATCTGAAACTCATCTGCTAAACTTTCCTGGAATCTGTGACAGCGCGAGCACTTCTGCCAAACGTCTGCCAAACTTTGAACGGTAACAAGTGACAATAAAACTGAGTTATTTTCCTTCTAACGGTAAAATGCTGCTGAAACATTGAAGTGCTGTGATTGTGATACTTCGCAGTCACACTGAGTGCAGGACGTTCACCTGTGATGGGGAATAAATGCAGCTCACCTGTTCGTATCTCTTGTATCGCTGCAGTGAAACGTTGTTTTTTTCCCGAGCTCAGCGGACCGTGAACGCGTCGCATCAACATCACATTAATACTACACTACCCACACCCCCCCGCGTCGAGCCATGTTGTAGGAAATCCGCTTGCGGCGGATTATTGTAATCCGACAGAGGGTCTGGACGGCACATCGGATCACGACAAAAAACCAAAGCCCAGCGGCCTGTAACAGATGCAGCTCGTCCGAGAATAAAGGGATAAAGTTGGGATATGATCTGCCGCCCTGCTCGGTGCTCCCTCAGCCAGTGATCGGCGGTTCCCGGGCCGTTTCCTGGACCCATCCGTCTGACACACTCTGACAGCGGCTTGGCATCACTGCACCGCGGAGCAGAGGGGAGAGGAAAAGCGTTTATTCGGCGCTTAAAGAGGTCTCTCCCATCTCCCTTCCCCCGTCAGGTTTAGGTCCAGCCCGGCTCGGCTCGGCTCGGCTGTCCTGTCTGCGGACTCAAGCACCGCTGCCGCCGTTCACATTCAACTAACTACAGCGGCTAGCTCACTCCAGCTAGCGAGCTAGCTAGTCAGGAATTTATCAAGTTTAGTTCGGAATTGATTAAATTTGCGGGCCTGCAGCCCACCGGGAGGGAGGATGTCGGCCAAAGACCAAAACAAACTCTCCACCACTGAACGACCCATCAAAGGTACGTGACATGTTTTTCTTTATTTTTTTTTCTCGGTTGCAGGAAGTTAACGGACGCCGAGCTAGTTTGCTAAACGCGAGCAGGTTAACGCGCCGCTGGACGACAAGTCAGACCCGGTAACTGTTAATTTACTCGGGTTTATGTGTTTGTGGAGCCCGGTGGTTGCTTGCTCCCGCCTCTACCCATCGTGAATAAGAGGGAGCCAGGTTATGCAAGTTAATCAATCCGGCGGCAGCTAATGAGTTAGCTTTGTAGCTTAGCTGTCCGGAGTGCCAGATGTCAGCGTTTGACATCCAACTGTTAGCCGACACACGCGGCTCAGGTTCGGCCGTAGAGTCAGTCCGACGCCCCGGACTCCTGGCTCCTGACGGGGAATAAAACCTGCGCGGTCTCCCGGTGTTATGTGGTTTTATGTGGCAGCGACCGTCGTGTGACGGAACATTGGATGGTTGTGGATGTGAATGCAGCGCTGCAGTGTTGGTGACTGAATGCAGGAGGTGTGTGAGCCCCCCTCCCTCCAGCAGCAGCTGCTTTTGGAAAATGACTTTGTAAGACCAGAAACACTTCATTAGACCACTTCATTAAACAGCCCCCCCCCGCCACACATATACTGTCCCAGCCCTGTGTTTAAACAGAAATCCTTTTCTTTCTGCGACGTCCAGTCTCTCGATCCGGGGGGAGAGAGGGAGATGGGGGGGTTAGAACCGGACTGAAGGCCTGCAGTTTATTCTGAGAGGTTTTATTATGTAAAAGTGTTTTTTAATTCTTTGTTGGCGCCATGTATGGGAGTTGCAGTCAGCATGAATGTATGTGATAAAGTATGATTTTAAAAGCATTTGGTGTAACCTCAGTATTCACTCTGCACAAAGTCAACTTCAGCTGCTGTGAAAACATAAATATATAGTTTAATCAATTAAAAAAAATTGATAATCGATAAAATTATTGTAAGCAAAAATACGAAACAGTGGCTGGTTCCAGTTTTTCCTGTTTACTGTGCTGTACCACATTAAACTGTACATTGTCACTGTGCATTCTGGGAAACAGTGATGGACATGTTTTACTTTTTCCTCACATTTTATCAACCAGAAGATTCACTCAGTTCAGGTCCTCATTGTCCCAGTCCCACCAGAGCTAATGTCCTTTCAAATATACTTTCCAGAAAAGAAATATTGTCTGAGCCA
The DNA here is from genome assembly GCA_016801885.1 of Toxotes chatareus. NCBI lineage: Eukaryota > Metazoa > Chordata > Actinopteri > Toxotidae > Toxotes > Toxotes chatareus. The sequence continues at coordinate 17,964,177 of CM028896.1, read as the reverse complement.
ATAAGGTGCTTCAGTAATTAGTGTGGGTGGGTGTGTGGGTGGGGGGGGGCACATATGATAGGCTCAGTGGGCTGGGAAGGCTTAGCAGTGTAAAGCTGCAGGAGAGAGTCACATCATTAAACCTGCCTTCTTAAAACTGCTGATCAGTCAGGAAGTCATCTCTCTCACACACACACACACACTGCCAGTTATTTTTTGATTGATTAACTGTTTTGGAAATAGCAAAAAATGCTTATTATAATTTCCCACAGTCCAAAGTGACACCTGCACAGACCAACAGTCCAAAAGCCAAAGGTTCAGGTTATTATCACCTACAGCAAAGAAAAGCATCAGGAGCTGAAACCAGCAAATAATTGGAATTTTTGCTTAAAATTTCTTTAAAACAATTGTAGGATTCTCTAAATAGCTGATAATTCATGTTGTGGCATAGTTCCCATTGGGCCTAAATTAAATTTGAAATGAAAGTTTTCACACAAAGTGAAATTAAACAAATAAAGTTGGTGCCATTTCTTCTCTGAGACAGTTTCCGCCAGCAGACGAGCTGGAGAGGAGACAGAGTGGCTCTTTGTGTACAGAGGGCTGCAGCTGGTGACTGCTCTCGTTATCATGTTATCAGACGACTTTTTCCAGTTAAATGTCAGATGGTTTCGTCCACACACTGAGTGTCACTGTCAGTGTGTCGTCTTCTAATTGCCTTTGTTGTCTCGACAAACAGCAAATCAGTTTATAATGATATGAGCGAGAAACGCAGCTCTGACTGCAGCTCTAACATGATTAGAGCTGAAATGATTAGTCCGAGTTACACCGTCATCAGAACATTGATCTGTAATGATATCGATTCATAGTTTCAGTCATTTTTGACGCACGGATTCGTCGCTAACGTTTTTCTGTTTGCTGTTTTTTGATACTTCAAAACAGGACAAGCTATAATGAAAATAATTGGTAGCTGCAGCACTGAACTGATGATCATTCTGCTCGATTCAATTTTCTGTCAATTGACTAATCAATGGTCTGATTGTTAGAGGATAAACACAGTCCGCCTGCTGTAGTTCATCATTGCTGCCTGACACTGCAGCAGCTCACAGCATCCTGTAGAACCTGGTCAATGCACTGTGTGTGTCCGTCCGTCCGTCCGTCCTCTGGTCTGTACACACACCGATGGGTCTGCTCTGGCCGCTCTTTTGGCTTAGTTACTGATGGTAATCGAATCAGTCCGTCCGTTTGCGTTTCCTGGCGTGTGTAATGATTCTGTCCTCATGCATGATTGATGGAGCCGGACCTGAGGACGGAGCAGGTTCAGTGTGCTGTCATGGGCCCCGGGACGGAGCTCTGCCCTGGGCCCCGTCCCCTGTCCTGTGATAAGAAGCGCTGTTAGTAGAGCAGTCACTGATGGACGTCGGCTGAGACTGTACCAGCTGCAGGATTTAAAATGTTTCTGCCACAGCGTTTGGTTCCAGGTTTTCCTCCTGGTCTGACTCATGCTACAACAATCCCAACGGTTTCAGCTCATACTGATCGTTCTTTAAACTCTGCTGATGTGGTTTGTTAGTGATAGTTGTTTTGGAGCTGCAACTATCAGTTCTTTTCAGTTATTGATTAATCTACTTTTTATTGGTTTTGATTAACTGTTCTGTCTGTAAATGTTGAGAAATCCAGATGATGCCATCTTCAAAAAGA
>CM028896.1:17940000-17957500 GCA_016801885.1 Toxotes chatareus | reverse complement strand
GTGCGTGTCCCATTTCCAAAACAATCTGAGGGCAGGACCGAGTGTGTTTTCTGGAACAACCCGTGTGTGTCTGAAGCAGCTATGGATGCATGACATTTTTACTGGCTGCTGTCATGCTTCCTTGTTAGGATTAGTGGATATCCTGGAGCTCTCTCCACAGCGGGGGCGGGGCCACAGGGCCCTCACACTACCTGATCTTAGCCTGCGCTGCATGTTCCAGTCACTGTTCTTCTGGCTCTGGCTCCAGTTTTAGTCTCAGTCTTTGGATGAAGATGTTTTAGTTTCAGTCACTAGATGTTTTGTGTTGAGCAGCTCCTGCAGCAGCAGCAGACAGTGTGGGGTGGTCCTTCAGTCCCTCTGCTGTCAGACTGTACCGCTCAGCTGTCTGTGGAGGGACAGTTTTTACTCTCTCACAGTGTCCTGCTCATCACTCCTCCATCATTGTGTAAATCTGTAAATAGCCAGTTTTCACTGTTTTGGATCTTTGACTTTTTCTGGTTGTAAATATGCTGTTTTCTAAAACCTGTTCTGTTCTTGGATTTCATGCACACTTCTTCTTCTTCTGCACTTTGTCCTGTTTCCCTGTGTGAATGTCCCCCCTGTGTCAAGCTTTTTTGATTTTTATGTCTTCTGACCAGTTTCAGGCTAAATCTGTTTGTTGTGTACAGTTACCATGGTTACAGCTGTTTACTTGACTCTCAGTGTGCATGTGATTCTGCTCTGCAGTGAAACAACAGACTGACTCTTCTCAGTAAATCCACTTCACTGCTGCCCACCTAACATTAGCATTAGCATTAGCACAGCTATCTGCTCCCTCCACTGCAGATCAGCTGATCGATCAGAAGCTGACTCCCTGAACTGTTCGTCCTCTTGGATTCATTATTTACACCCGACTTTTCTATCAGCTCTCTGAAACACACGGAGCGATTCAGAGTAACTGCTGAGTTAAAGCATCACAGCGACCTGATGAATGCCCCTGGCTCTGGGTGCAGAGAGGTGACTCCACCCACCCCGATATTCTCCTGCTTCCTCTGTGATCTGTGTCGTTTGGATGAGCAGCTGCTCAGATCCGGCTCGTTGTCGACGCCTCCAGAAAATAGAAAAAAATCAAATTAAACAGGTGGTTTGATGCAGCACAGAGAACAGTGAGTAAATGAGTGGCAGCTGAACAGAGTGGGTTTGTTTGGAAGTGAAGGACGACGCCTGTGAGACTCACTCTGCTTCCTGTTCGGGGTTAGAGACTGAAGATTACACAGCAGACCTGCACACCGCCGTCGCTGCTCTGTGAGAGTGAATGGAAACACAGTGGAATAATGTTGTATGCTAGCTGAGTGTAGCTCCATGTCTGTGAATACATGTGTCGCTAGCTGTTGCAGAAAGCAACTCAGTGAGCGAAACAACTGAAAGACAAGAAAACAGATATGGGTGACATCACAGTTCAAGACATCTCTCCTCCTATCACATTACCTGTGATTCTGTCCAGCTCCACAATCACTTCTCCTGTGTTTGAGTGTGAGGATTCACCGCTGGCCTAAGGCTGTCGATCAATGATCGATCAATGATCGCTCTCACTGAAGAGTCTGCAGATGGGGGACAGTTTATTTAATGAGGATTAACCTCCTCCTGGCCTGTGTTTGCCCCTCAGTGTGTACTGTACCTCTGGGCTCTGAAGATCAACCATCCCAACACCCTCTTCCTCCTCAGAGGCAACCACGAGTGCCGGCATCTCACAGAGTACTTCACCTTCAAACAGGAGTGTAAGTCCTGCTGCTCCGGCTTCATGTTTTCCTTTGGTTTGTGTGTGTGTTTGTCTTTTAACGTCCCCGCCATAGACAAACTTCTTATGTGTGTGTTTGTCCTTCAGGTAAAATAAAGTACTCGGAGCGTGTATATGATGCCTGTATGGAAGCGTTTGACTGCCTGCCTCTGGCTGCTCTCCTCAACCAGCAGTTCCTCTGTGTGCACGGAGGTCTGAGCCCTGAAATCACCTGCCTGGATGACATACGAAAGGTAACCGGAGCTCGTTCACCTGGATCTGACTGTTCATAGAGAAGTGGAGAAGTTTATGAACGCAGAATTCAACTTTACTCACAGTAAAAGTTGTGTTTGTCCCTTTCAGCAGTTTAAATCATCGAAACAACACACACATATTCTTGTCTTACATTAGCAGTGAGCCTCTGACCCTAACCTAAACCTGACTCTCACCTCAGCCCTGGAAACTCAGGAGGTCCAGGCTTTTGGTGTCCACAAAGCTTCTCTGGTTTTCTTTTATTTCTGATTAACTGATGGTTGCAGAGCTAATTTCCCTCTTTGTGACACAGGGTTGTGTTACTCAGTTGTGTTACTGTGTTTTTATGGTGAATATAAAAAGCCACTTTGGTGTAAACCTGCGTTTCTGTTTGCAGCTGGACCGGTTTAAGGAACCTCCTGCGTTTGGGCCGATGTGTGACCTCCTGTGGTCGGACCCGGGGGAGGACTACGGTTCAGAAAACACCCAGGAACACTTCTGCCACAACAGTGTCAGAGGCTGCTCTTATTTCTACAGGTACGACACTATCAGGACGCCGACGCTGCTGGAAACGGTTCTGCATTTAAAACGAGAGGAAAAGCAGCTGTGCCTGTTAATCTGAGCTGATTAAAGCTTTTCTAAACAATGGCTTATCTCTGGATAAGTGACCGCTGGTTAAATCCGCCGTCACACAGATAATGAAAACAAATATTAGCATTCTCTGCTCTGTCTTAATATTTGTACTAAATTTGCGATGTTAACACCACATGGAGGTCGCAGAGAGGTGAAAGCTGCTGCTGCTCAAAAGCCTCTTTCATCTTGCATTAGTTTGTTTTAGTAGCAGGAAATTTAAATGATTCATTAAGAAATGACAGCAGATTACAGTGTGTCTGTCAGGGATTTCAGCAGCTGTCAGTGTTCGTGTTGTTGGGCTGTGTTTGTGTGACTCCCTCTCAGCCATTGTTTGGTTAGAAACCTGTCCAGGCAGCTTCTGCTGTTCAGGTCCAAACACAGCCAGTTTCCCACTCATGACCTGAATCTGACGCCAGTTTAATGTGATGGTTCACGTCTGAGGGAACGCACAGCGGCGAGCTGAGGTTCAACGCAGCTGAACTGAAGGTCTACAGTTAAAGACTGCAGCAACAGGTTAACACACAGACAGAGGCTGACTGAGGCGTTTCTCTCTTCATCATCATCATCGTCGTCTCTGATTGATGCCTGATGGAACACAGTGAATGAGCCAGTTTTATGTCGTTGAGCAGATTCTGCTCGTGTCGGACGTGTCTGTGAAAATGGTTATTTTACTCATGGGGTGGAGCAGAAGAGCGAAGGCACGACTGAAACCCTGCTCAGACACGCCGTGGGTAACGTTGCGTAACATCTGGCTCCATCTGTCAGTGTGATGCTTTTTGTCGGTCAGAGGTGACGTTACGTTTCGGCTGTGATCAGACCAGCGGTGCCTTCGTACGGTTTCAGCAGTTTAGCTTTTGGTTGGACTTTTCTGAAGTGAATCGGCAGTTCTGTGAGGATCACATATAAACTCCCACTTCTCCTGTGTAAAAAGCCTTGACCTTAATTAATCCCTAATTTTAGAGCTTTTAGCATCTCATGTTATACTTGAGTTTAATCGGCCTTCTTAACTGTCATAGTAACCAAGGTGACGGAGGGACAGCTGAGCTGTAGGAGGACGCAGGTCTGAGCGCTCGTCACGGTTCAGTATCATGAAGCAATGATTGAGATCAGCTCAGTCACCGTGTGTTTGCCAAACTGCCATCTTATCGTGTAAAGACTGATCAGCCTTCACATCAGTGCTAACTGTGGTCTCTCTGTGTTTTCAGTTACCCAGCAGTATGTGACTTCTTGATGAACAATAACCTGTTGTCTGTAATACGAGCACATGAAGCCCAGGATGCAGGGTGAGTCAAGCATCGAGCTGTCACTGTGATTAGACACTGATTGTTGTGTTTGTTGTATTAGATGCTATATTATTGTTTTCTGTGTCATTTCTTACGTTTGGAGTAGAAAACAAAATAATCTCCAGATGTGCAGAAAAATATGTGAACAGGCTGAAAGCGTCTGTTCATCATCAGTCTGTGTTAATGTCTTCAACAAAAGCTGTGACAGAAAAACTTTTTTTACTTTGGAAAAAAAACGAATGGACCAACAAACTTTTAATGTGAAGGCTTATTCAGTGACCTGTGTGCAGCGGCCGATTCACCCTCAGCAGTCAGTAATGAGTCGAGACCAACTATGGAAACATGCAGGCAGCACACAGACATTAACGGAAAGGGAAACTAACGTGATGTTATCAGCTGCTGTGGACGTGGACGCGCCACAGATCTTTCATGCTGCTGTCAAAGGGAAAGTTCTGTATTAATGCCACAAACATCTAAATCTTCCTCCACATGAAAAATCACTACGTTATCCCACGATTCAGCTTCTTCTCAAGATAAACCCAGACTCAGCTTCTGGCTGATCAGCTGATCTGCTGTGCTGATGCTGATGCTAATGCTAATGGGAGGTACAAACTCTGTTCATTTGTTCAGGCTTTTCTTTTCCAGTGCTGTCTTTGTGAGAGATACTCAGATTCTTTATCTCCATCCTTTCTCCTTATTATCTTTCTCTTGTCTTTTTCAGTTTCTTTCTTTCTGTGTCTAACTCCGTGTTTTTGTGTCCGTTAGGTATCGAATGTACAGGAAAAGCCAGACGACAGGCTTCCCTTCTTTAATTACAATCTTCTCGGCTCCTAACTACCTGGATGTGTACAATAACAAAGGTAAGAGAAGTGAGGGATGGAAACCATGGCAACAGGTTGGAAACCTTGAAGCCTTAGCAACAGGGGAGAGGAAGTGCATCATGAAGCAGAAATGTTAATGTGTGTTTTGTCCTCAGCGGCGGTGCTGAAATATGAGAATAATGTGATGAACATCCGGCAGTTTAACTGCTCCCCTCACCCCTACTGGCTGCCCAACTTTATGGACGTCTTCACCTGGTCTCTGCCCTTCGTTGGAGAGAAAGGTGAGAGTCCCCTCACTGCTGTGTGTGTGTGTGTGTGTGTGTGTGTGTGTGTGTGTGTGTGTCTGTGTGTGTGTGTGTGTGTGTGTGTGTCTGCTGTGTGTGTGTGTGTGTGTGTGTGTGTGTGTGTGTGTGTGTGTGTGTGTGTGTGTGTGTGTGTGTGTGTGTGTGTGTGTGTGTGTGTGTGTGTGTGTGTGTGTGTGTGTGTGTGTGTGTGTGTGTGTGTGTGTGTGTGTGTGTGTGTGTGTGTGTGTGTGTGTGTGTGTGTGTGTGTGTGTGTGTGTGTGTGTGTGTGTGTGTGTGTCTGCTGTGTGTGTGTGTGTGTGTGTGTGTGTGTGTGTGTGTGTGTGTGTGTGTGTGTGTGTGTGTGTGTGTGTGTGTGTGTGTGTGTGTGTGTGTGTGTGTGTGTGTGTGTGTGTGTGTGTGTGTGTGTGTGTGTGTGTGTGTGTGTGTGTGTGTGTGTGTGTGTGTGTGTGTGTGTGTGTGTGTGTGTGTGTGTGTGTGTGTGTGTGTGTGTGTGTGTGTGTGTGTGTGTGTGTGTGTGTGTGTGTGTGTGTGTGTGTGTGTGTGTGTGTGTGTGTGTGTGTGTGTGTGTGTGTGTGTGTGTGTGTGTGTGTGTGTGTGTGTGTGTGTGTGTGTGTGTGTGTGTGTGTGTGTGTGTGTGTGTGTGTGTGTGTGTGTGTGTGTGTGTGTGTGTGTGTGTGTGTGTGTGTGTGTGTGTGTGTGTGTGTGTGTGTGTGTGTGTGTGTGTGTGTGTGTGTGTGTGTGTGTGTGTGTGTGTGTGTGTGTGTGTGTGTGTGTGTGTGTGTGTGTGTGTGTGTGTGTGTGTGTGTGTGTGTGTGTGTGTGTGTGTGTGTGTGTGTGTGTGTGTGTGTGTGTGTGTGTGTGTGTGTGTGTGTGTGTGTGTGTGTGTGTGTGTGTGTGTGTGTGTGTGTGTGTGTGTGTGTGTGTGTGTGTGTGTGTGTGTGTGTGTGTGTGTGTGTGTGTGTGTGTGTGTGTGTGTGTGTGTGTGTGTGTGTGTGTGTGTGTGTGTGTGTGTGTGTGTGTGTGTGTGTGTGTGTGTGTGTGTGTGTGTGTGTGTGTGTGTGTGTGTGTGTGTGTGTGTGTGTGTGTGTGTGTGTGTGTGTGTGTGTGTGTGTGTGTGTGTGTGTGTGTGTGTGTGTGTGTGTGTGTGTGTGTGTGTGTGTGTGTGTGTGTGTGTGTGTGTGTGTGTGTGTGTGTGTGTGTGTGTGTGTGTGTGTGTGTGTGTGTGTGTGTGTGTGTGTGTGTGTGTGTGTGTGTGTGTGTGTGTGTGTGTGTGTGTCTGCTGTGTGTGTGTGTGTGTGTGTGTGTGTGTGTGTGTGTGTGTGTGTGTGTGTGTGTGTGTGTGTGTGTGTGTGTGTGTGTGTGTGTGTGTGTGTGTGTGTGTGTGTGTGTGTGTGTGTGTGTCTGCTGTGTGTTAACAACAGTGTAAAAGATTTAGGCACCAAAGGAAAATGAGGATGTTTTCAGAATAAATGGTTTTTATTTCTCAGTAAACTTAGAGTTTAACAAAGAGCAGTAAATAGAAAAAACCCCAGTGCACCTGCTCACAGTTTCTCAGGTACCTGTCCTTGGTGGGCTGTCCTCAGTTCTTCTGTGGGTTTAGTCTGTCTCAGTGTCTCTGTCTCCTCATGTGATCCCAGAATGAGTCCGTGATGCTGAGATCAGGGCTCTGATCCAGGCTTGTTTGAATGGATCGGTATTAAAGTCAAACCAATCAATGACCAGACCTTACAGCGTGTGTCCACCTCAGTCTGCTGGTGTGTGGAATCTGTCATTCAGGTTCCCGGGTTCTCAGGATTTCCCACACTCCCCGGAGACAGAATAAAACTTGTTTCAGACATTTTATAGACCGAAGGATTCATCGAGAAAATCTAATCTGAAAAGAATTAATACAATAATAATGAATGAATGAACAGCAGATTCTAAGTATCAGCTGAGACGTGGAAGCAGCAGATCGTCAGTGTGTATGTGCCACACTGAGCTAACAGCTGCAGCCTGCTGACTGATCCTACAGCTGTGAAACCTTCGAATGTAACTGGCTCTAACTTTGGTGAAGCAGGAAGCTTGATCCACGGCATCGCTGCTTTATGTGTTTGAACCGTTTGTCTTCATGTCGCCTGCAGCTGTAACAGATCAAGCCTGCGCATGTCTGTGACCCTGGTCTGTGCTTTTCACGCAGTGACGGAGATGCTGGTGAACGTGTTGAACATCTGCTCTGATGACGAGCTCATGTCAGAAGGGGACGACACATGTGAAGGTAACACCCGCTCTCACCGTCATCACACTCTGCTCTGTGCTGGATACGACGGCGTTAGTGACGTCAGGGATGACCACGCAGGTGTCACGGGTGCTCGGTTAATCACGGACTGTTTCTCAGAGCCGTCCGTCCTCTCTCGTGTTTACTGAAAAGCCTGCAGAGACGTGAGGCACAGAGCAGTTTGTCGCCTTTATGTTTGGCTACATTATGGTCATGAGTTTGTGTGGGTGTGAATTATGAAAAGTCTTTGTGTTGTTGGACACGTGAGACTTCAGATGTATCTGCAAACAAAAGCATAGATTATTATTATTAGCAACCTCACCCTTTAATTTCTTGAAGCAGAACTCTGTTGTCATATCTTCTGATTTTGAATGAGGAACTTTCTGACCTCCGTCCTCTGTCTGTGTCCCACTGAGGACACAAATCTTTAAAACTCCTCACAAATATGTAATCAGACAAACAGGAGGAAGCACGTGTGTGTGTGTGTGTGTGTGTGAGAGAGAGAGGGTGTGGCACTGTGTTGGTACAGAGACAGTAAATGAGAGGTCACAGTCCAACAAACTGTCAAAGCATCAGTGTGAAAACTGGCTCGTTGCCGTGGCGACCCGCAGTGAGTCTCTAACACTGAATATCATCAATGCAGCACAGGGCAGCCTGAGCAGGAAGCCTGACGGAGGCTGGAGCTTGGTGTGTCAGTGACCTGCTGATGCCAGCACAACACAGTGTTTATCCACAGAGAGCGGCCCAGTGCCCAGACCACAGTGTCCAGTATACTCACACAGGTTATACTGGTTTAAGACCTGATGATTCCCCTTACATGGACATGGATGTCTGAAGATGAATCTGACTTTAGCTTCTGGTTGTTAGATGTTGAGTGAACATTGAACATGTTTATCAGGACAAACAAACCCAGTCTCTCTGAACTAATGCTCTGTAATGAATCCTTTGAATATAAAACTGAATAATACAGTACAGCAGTGAATGTCAGAGACAGCAGCGTGCTGTGTCCCATGCATGTGTGTCCAACGCCAGGTAGAAAATAATCTGAATAATTTATTTTGCTCTGCGTTTGGTTACAGGGTGATATATGACCAGCTCAGTGATGGCAGCCAAAGCTGAGCGAAGCTTTTTAAGATAACGTCAGAAAAACGGCGTCACAGCAGGATAAAGAAAAACCGAGCTGAAGAGAAACGGTCGAATGTAACGTGATGACCTGATGGTATTAATGTGTGAGTGGGTTCAGTGCTGGGAATCTGTGCTCCTCAGTCAGTGACTCGTGTGCAGATTAGCAGTCAGTTAAAAGTTGGTCATTCATGGTTTCAGATTTCTAAATGCTTGTGTACAGATTAGAAACTCTGAATCCACACGAACCAAAGCGTGACTCATATTTTTACTGAGTGATTTGATCGCACTCATGCAGAGGTTTTAGGTTCGAGAGCACAGACTCACTAACTGCAGACTGTTACACACACGCTACTACATCACCATCATTTCCTCATTTACCCGCAGACAGACACACGTCACCACGTTTGTATGTATGAATGGCTCGATTTGACATGTGCAGGTTATTAAAGCACAAAAGGAAGCAGGTATACAGCTGTGATTGTTCTGCTCTTTGTTTTCTGTTGATTGGTGTCCTTTGTTTTGCTGTTTGTTGTTTTCAGGTGGAGCTCCAGCTGTCAGGAAGGAGGTGATCAGAAATAAGATCCGGGCGATTGGAAAGATGGCCCGCGTCTTCTCTGTGCTCAGGTGGGTTTTTCAGCATCAGTTTACCTTCATGGTGCAGAGTCAGGGAGGTTTGAACTGGCCCTGAACTGGCCCCTGAACTGGCCCCTCTCTGTGTGATGCTGCAGCCTAATTTAGCCTTTCTCAGCACTTCCTGTATGATTTTTGTGTCGGTCGTGAATTTAAGTTTGAATTAATGCAGCCTCCCTCCCTGGTAAAGAAAAGTGTTTAAGCTCTTATTTTAAATGTGTCCAATAAATAAAGTTATTAGACAGAAACACGGTGTTTGAGCCTCCAGACTTATGCTGCAGTCTTGCTCCACTTTAGTATAAGGCTAATGACTTTTGCTTTAGCTTGATTTACACGTGTCCTCCTTTAATCCTGTGGAAGTGTGTCAGGATCATTTGTCCTTTAATCATGAATGCTCTTGTTCAGAAGTTATTTTAAGGCCTAGAAAAACATTACTGACATTTTTTAGTTCCTCTTACACTCTGAGTTATTATTAGTCGATCGATAATCACTATCACAGTGTGTGTTCGTTAGTTCTGCTTTTGTCATCTGTTTATTTTACGCTCCACAGTGTGTGCACCACCCTGTCTGCATGAACGCATCGTTAGTTTCACATCAGCTCCACTAGTGCGGTAGTTTGTGTTTTGCATTGAATGTATACAGCTGAAGTTGAACACACACACACACACTCTCACACCTGTTAGGTTCAGTGAACCTGGTGGGAAAGAGGAAAGAGTAAAAATCAGCTTTCGTTCCCACTGATGTATCAGTAAGAACGAATATAAAGAAATGCACAAAGTTTATAAGAAAGGCCTTGGATTAAGATTGTGTGTGTGTGTGTGTGTGTGTGTGTGGACAGAGAGGAGAATGAGAGTGTGTTACAGCTGAAGGGGCTGACCCCGACAGGGACGCTGCCTCTGGGAGTTTTGTCTGGAGGTCGGCGAACTCTGCAAAGCGGTGAGTGTGAAGGCAGCCGAGCATCCCACCAAACACTAACACACAGTCCAGCTAACACTAACCTGTGCCTGCACTCACACTGAGAGACTAACCCCCATAAACACTGTGACACACACACACTGACCGATGGAAACGCCCTCACACGGCCTTCCTGTTCCCACACCTCCACCATGCTGCCCGACAGACACTGAGCTACAGAGAGTGAAGGTGGATCAGGTGATGACGTGTCTCTGTTCAGTTTAAAGGTAACTTAACCTCACCTGATCTGAAGCAGCTGACACACCTCAGACAAACACGTCTTCATGTAAATGTTGGTGTCTGAATAAACACCTGAGTCAGTGTAGGTAAAGGCCACGAGGCTGAACCGCTCACGTCTGCAGGGCTTTCAGCACAGAAGTTAAATCCACGTGCACAGAAAATAAAATCTGACACGGTGGAGGAGGAGATTCTGCTGATGTCAGATCAGTGAACATCAGGTAAAACTCACCCACAGTGACGTGTGCATTCATCCATTCATGCACACATCAGATAATTATCCAGCGTGAGAGTCCACCTTAAAGCTGCCGCGTCTGCTTCTGTTCAGCGTGACATGCCGTTTGTTTAAACATGTTTATGTCCATGTTTGAACAGTCGTCTTCGCCACTGCCTTCGTCGGCACGTTGTTGATTGATCTGCTGTGTTTTGTGATAAATTAAATAATTGTTTGGTTTCTAAACTGAAAATTCAGATTTTTTGTGACTGAAACGATTAATCATTGATCAGAGTATTTGCTGATTGATTTCTGTCGGTTGACTCAGCGATTAATTGGCTGATTGTTTCACTCAGACGTGACGTCACCTGAACATCTCACCCTCTGAACACGTTTTATTCCTCTAACAGACCCTCATGAACCTGATGATGATGATGATGATGATGATGGTGATTTGAATCATGTGGTCTTGCTCTAACCTCTGACCTCTGTGGTCACTACATACATGACTGGGGGGGGGTGTGATGATTGACTACATGTTAACAGGACTGACTGAATGCATTGATATATAACGTTCCCACTCTCTCTCCATTGGTTTTGGGCATGGCACTTCTACTCACGCTTACACAGCCACCGTAGAGGCAGAAGAGGCACGAGGTATGCAACCATCTCTCCGTCTCCGTCTCTGTCTCTGTCTCCGTCTCTGTGTCTGTCTGTCTCTTCTCTGTGTTTTTAACTGTGGACGTTTTCTGCCTGTGTTTCACTCCACCTCAGTCACGTGTTGTTGGAACGTCTGTTGAGATTTATCGTGTGTGGTTTGTGAGTGGGTCATACATGTAGTTTCATATGGATAGCAGTGGAGTGTGTGCAGTAGAGTATGAAGTACGAAGCTCAGCCTGTCTGTGAAATCTTCCTGCTCCTGTTTCATTCTAACAGTTTCAGTTTATCTGCTGTAATATACAAACGATCCACAGCAGTTACAGTGAAATGCTCCTTTAATCAAAGTCTGTGTCTCTGTCTCCACGCTGTCCTCGTCCTGGTCTGAAGTAAGTTTACTTGGACCGACCAGTCCTCCCAGTACTCTGCATACTTGTTGTAGTGGTGGTGTCTGTGTGCAGCAGGGTCAGAAGCTAAAGACGCTTTGGAGCAAAAACAAACAAACAAACAATAAACAAAAGCAACCAAAGCAGGGAGCAAGAGAAGAAACAGATTCAGGTTGTTAAAATCAGTCAGTGCAGACACGTTAGCAACACGTTAGCAACACACTGGCAGTAACAACAGGCTCATGGAGGAGCTGAAGTGAACTGGACCTTTGAATTTTGGCTTAAAATCTATAATCAGATCAGTGTCAGTTTATTAGGAACAGCTCACTGAGTCCGTCTGATCCAACGGTGCTGTGGTGCATTTCATCTGTGCTCCATCAAACCTGCCCTCACTGATTCAGAGGGGTGGACAAAATAACAGAAACAGCTGTCTGTATAACATCCTGGATCACAGTCCTGTGGATCAGGCTCAGCTGATCTGACTCAGAGCGCTGACTTTCTGACCCTGCTGTGCGTTCCGTTCTCATGTTGACTCGTTCAGTCGCCGCCGCTCTGAGCTCACAGACGTCTGTTTTTCCTCGCAGCCATTCAAGGCTTCAACCCGCAGCACAAGATCCAGAGCTTCGAGGAGGCCCGAGGTCTGGACCGGATCAACGAGAGGATGCCCCCCCGCCGCGACAGCAAGCAGCACGAGGCCGGCCCCTCCCTCAACAACCTGCCGGCCAGCACCGGACCTCCGGACAAGAACGGCACCAACATGCAGGCCTAGATCCTCCCCCTTCATCTCCCCTCCTCTTCCTCCCCCTCCTTCCTTCCACCTTCCCTCTTTTCTCCTTTAAGAGCAGGAGAAGAGGCAGTTCAGTCACCACGCTTAATTTATTTTATCATCTATTAAATATCATAGTTTAAGACTGAACAGGATAAAATCTCAGCCGTACGTGGACTCTGCTAAAGGCGACCCTCCATTTTATAATCAGGAGGCCGCCGTTTTTCTTTGTCCAGGGAGGAATTAACGCTCATTCAAACGCTGTGTTCGTGCCCACACACACACACACATGCACACACACACACACACACACACACACACAGAAATAACACAGATTGCATAAATCCATCCTTTCTTATGCCAATGATAGTGTGACTGAGCTCTGAGGAGCAAGTATTGACATTTATATTATATATGTATATTTTAATTGTTCCCTCTTTTCAATGTGATGGGTTTTTTTTTTTTTTTGTTTTTTTACAACACATAGATTTAGGCTGAATTATCCAGTGTGGGGAGAGGGGGTGAGGGAGGGAAGGAAGGCAGAGAGAGAGAGGGGGAGAGTTAAAGGGTTGTTCCGTTCTCTTACAGCGTGAATGAGGAAGTTCATTGTGAGGTTGGAAATGGTAGAAATCTTCACTCAGTGTCCTCTTACTCGATTTTTCATGCATGATCACGCGTCGCTGACTTGTCTCTATGGCAACTGAGCAAACTTCCTCTGCTAACAGACGACTGTTCGACATGGTAGAAAGCTCCAGACAAAGCTGAGGACTGGACCTTGAGTGGAGATTTCTGATCTGTTTTACGTCACTGAAGCAGAGAATTGACTGAGATCCGACGAAAGCAGGAAGTACAGGAGGAAGAAACCGAGCTTATTTAGAGGAGAGACCTCACCTACTGGTGTCCTCACCTGGTGTCCGAGCTGCAGTTCAGCGGTGAGTGTGTCCACTCACTGTACGTCCACATGGACGTGGACATGCTAGACGCAGGTTTAGTCAGTCTCCTCGTTCCCTAAAAAGATGAACATCATGTGAGAGTGAAGCGTTTCCACAGAAACACTGAACTCAGATCTTCAGACTCAGTTCGTGTGAATGAACACGGAGACTCTTTACAGGAGGTGGTCTCAGATCAGACACTAACTGATTCTGGATCAGTAGGTGAAGTTTGAGCTGGATGGGCTCCGTAGACAGGTGCATGCTGGGAACGCGTGGATGAGTGAGTGGAGGTCGGACCTGCGGTTTTCACTGATGCTGTTTGTTTCCGGAGTCGTTCAGTGAGACTCGGAGGTTCAGCCTGTGTTTTCTGCTCTGAGACACGTGAAGTAAGAACCGGAGCCACCCTTTAACCAGATACAGTTAGTTCAGGTGTGTTTCAGGTGTGTTTCCGCAGTGACGATGAGGACCTGGGTGGGTTTGATTTAATGATCTGTTTCTTTATGTTTTGGGGAGGTGGTTGGGTGGAGTTTGTTGGGGCCTCATTTCTGACTTCTGTTTGGAACATATCTCACAGAATGTACAGAAACGGTTTCAAACGTAGGATTAAATCGAGACTTTTTTTTTCTTTGCAGCTAAATTTGAAAAAAAAAAAAGATTTTTTTGTCAAGTACATGTATTGCGAGGCCTCATTTATGTAGATGTTTCACTCCATTCAAATAAAAAACAGAAAAGTAACGGTGCCTGTGTGTCTGTCCACCGCCGCCACTTTCTGCACTCAAGGACGTGGCTGCCAATCAAAGGCGCGTGGGATGTGTTGCATTGTGCGGCTCCATGCAGCCGGAGTCGAGTGGCGCCGAAACATCACCAGCTCCTCGCTTTTATGTGTAGGCCCATGTGTCTCTTAGCAACACGAACTCTCCGCATCATTACCTGCAGCTCAGTGCACAGCAGAGGAGGTGAAGTGTCCACAGCTCAAGTTTGTCAGCGTGAGACACAAAAGGTGGATGACGATAAAAAATACAGCAACAGGGTGTTTGAACACGGCTCTGCAGAACCTGTCACGACAAGAGGTGAGAGAAAACACGGGTGGAGGGAGGTAGAGGGGGGGTGGAGGGGGGTGGAGGGAGGTGGAGGGGTGGAAATCAGAGACTAAAGTAGTATTTACACCTGTGCACCTGCAGATGTGTGAATAACTTTTGGCTGCTTGGATGTTTGTGTAGTTGTGAATGGTTTTACCTGTTAACCTATTGACATTCATACACAGTCATTGATCCATTGGTAATATTAAAGACGTATTGATTGATTGATTGATCTTTCTGGGTTCTGATTCCCTGTTAATCCTGATAATCTGCAGCAGATTGTTCACAGGGAATATTTCTATTACAACATGAAGATAATTCGTTTTTTCTGTGTAGTTTGGTTGAACTGTCATTTAGAAACAGTAGCTGCTGAATGATGAAGGTCACATGTTTTAACCTGTGTGAGACAAAAAAAATCACCCGAAGTTTCAGATTTTTCTCTGATTTATTTGACTCCTTTACATCGTACAACAGAAACAAAGAAGCCTGGATGGTGATGGAGGTGTTACCCGGAGAAAGCATGATGGATGGACACCGAGACGCGTCCTAGCTCAAGACACGATCCAATATAGATGCTACAGTGTTGGTTAGTACGAACTACTCCGTTAAAATGGCGGGATAAAAATAGCGGGAAAATGTTGGCGGCGCGTTAAAGCGAGGGGTGAAGTCATCAGAGGGCGCTCGTTAAAGCAAACCCACTGTACAGCAGAAATATTTTCAAACTAAAACGACTCAAACACAATCATCAAATAAATTAACAGCTTCACATATTAAATAGATCTGATCTGTTACATGTTGAATATGTGACATCAGCTCTTCGTTCATCAGCTGACGAAGGTTTAACAGAGTCTGTCTCTGTTCAGGTTCCCGGCTTCGCCTCAGGGATCCTGTTAACTGGTCTCATGAAGCTGGTCTTTAACTGGTCCAGTTGAGATAAGATGGAAACAACACAGTTCTTCAGGCAGCAGAAGGTGATTCACAGCACAGTGAAATCACACAGAACAAGAAGCTGCAGAAACACGAGGATCCAAACACACATTCTGTTCCAAATTCAATTTTACAATTTTTAACTTTACATTCTTCTTTTTTCCCATGAGCTCAGTGAAGCATCGTCTCCACAGGCAGATGTGTAAAGCACACCACTGTTTGTGGCCCTGCCGGGCCTCCGTACGTCAGGGTCAGGAACAGCCACGATAAACCTGCTCTTCGCTACGGCCTCACGCACATCGTGGCTTCATCGCGGGCTCTGCGTTCCTCAGCGTTGATTCTGCTCGTTCTTAGAAGCTGATGATGCGTTTATGCTCGATGCAATTCAGCTCATGACCAGTGGGGGGCAGTGTGAAAGAGCGAGCCAGCAGCAGTTCATCACCACAAAGATGGTGGAAAGTTTGTCTGACCAATGAGCTACGATGTGAGAGCTGCTGCTGATCTGCACATGATCAGGCGCCAGTCTGACAGAACAATGTGAAAGCATGTCCAGAAGTGTAGAAGCTGCTGTTCTAAAACTGTTGGCCTTGTTCTTTATTACTTGTGAATTTACTATAAATTATGTCTCCGTCAGGATCCTGTAGAAACGATGACCTAATTTTCCAGTCATCTGATTGGTCAGTAGTTTTGAGGTTTAGAAACTGAACCAGCTTCATGAAACCAGAAGGCCTGAGTTAGAGCTGGTGATGGCTGCTAACCCGCTAACCTCACCTGATCCAGACCTCTGCAGGTTCAGCTGTGAGAAACAAAAAGCAACGAGGATGATGAAGATGTTGATGATAATGATGATGATGAAGATGAAGATGACGATGATGATGATGTTTGGGATGCGTGGACACGATAACCAGGATGATTTGCAAGCAGTGGTGATTATAAGTGCAGCACAGGTGATAATATGTCACTGTCAGTGCATCAGTCGGGGTTAGTCTGAGTAAAGGGTTAATCAGGATCAGCCCTCAGTCTGATCCTCAGGGGCCGGCTCGTATCCAGGGATGTGATTGGTTGGTTAGATGGCTGTGTGTGTGTGGCCTGACGTGATGATTGGCTCTGTGTGTTTGGTGACTGATATCTGATGTTGTGGCCTGGGTTTTCTCCTCTTCCTCCTCCTCTCATCAAGTATTTGTTGGGAACGAGGTCACTTCCTGTTAGAAAAGTGAGGCTTTCTTCTTCAGTTCATTTCGTCTCCACAGAGAGAGGCGGTCGAACTCGGCCATCTGCATCCCAAACACCTGCTGGAACTCCTCCGGAGCCAGGTGCCTCTGACGGGAGAAGAAGAAGAAGAAGTTTTTATCCAACGTCCGACCAAAGGACTGAGAGGAAGAAGGAAGGGAGCAGAAATGATGACGGCGTGTTTTCTGACATGAAAACATCCATCAGCTCTGCTGCTCATACACACCTCCAGGCGAGTGCGGTCGACTCCCGGCGGCAGCTTACAGCGCCCTCTGTGGGTCACAACCAGCGCTTCATAGGGATGGATCTGAGCAGCAGAGAGGACAGATCTTCAGCACAGTTTAACATCAGGGATCATCACAAACCACGGCGCCAGAAACACGAAGGAATCAGCGAGAACTTTGATTTTCTCATTTCCTCTTTTTTTTAAAAATCTCATCAAATCTAAATCTAAGTTTTTTCAACTGTGGACAGAAAGAAGAGAATTTTATTTTCCACCTGGTTCAGATCTGTGCAGCGTGTGTGTGTGTGTGTGTGTGTGTGTGTGTGTGTGTGTGTGTGTGTCACCTTCTGCTCCAGGATACTCGGCAGAGAGTTTCCTCTGTCCATCCTCTCCCTCCGAGATTCTCCGTTCTACATGAAAACAAACACACAACCATTACACACACACACACACACTGTTTCACACTCACAATGCTTCTGTAAAACCAGGTAAACACAGCCACACCAAGCAGGCAGCGACAGAAGTGCACACACACGTGTTCACACGGATCAGGACGAGCAGGACGAGCTCGTGCAGACGTGCAGACGTGCAGCTGTTCAGCTGCAGTGAAGACGGCAGGTTAATCACAGCTGATGCTACTGCTCATGCACATGCTACACACACAGAGTCTGAGGAGACAATATGCTTACCTGAGCCGCTGCAAAACATGAGGACAGGAAGGCAGAGAGTGAGGTCCAGTACAGGGAAGGGACATCAACACAGAACTGTAACTCTGGAGAACGCTAACGTCTCTGTGTCTCTGAGTCTGTGTCTCTGAGTCTGTGTCTCTGAGTCAC
>CM028896.1:17772500-17935000 GCA_016801885.1 Toxotes chatareus | reverse complement strand
CAGCCTGAGCCTGAGCCTGAGTCTCTGCCTGAGTCTCAGCCTGAGCCTGTGCCTGAGTCGCAGCCTGAGCCTGTGCCTGAGTCTCAGCCTGAGCCTGTGCCTGAGTCGCAGCCTGAGCCTGAGTCTCAGCCTGAGTCTCAGCCTGAGCCTGTGCCTGAGTCGCAGCCTGAGCCTGAGTCTCAGCCTGAGTCGCAGCCTGAGCCTGAGCCTGAGCCTGAGTCGCAGCCTGAGCCTGAGTCTCAGCCTGAGTCGCAGCCTGAGCCTGAGCCTGTGCCTGAGTCGCAGCCTGAGCCTGAGTCTCAGCCTGAGCCTGTGCCTGAGTCGCAGCCTGAGCCTGAGTCTCAGCCTGAGTCGCAGCCTGAGCCTGAGCCTGAGCCTGAGCTGCCTCTGACCTGATTTATTCAGATATTATCTGGAACATTTAAAGTTACAGAGAAACTAAACTGGAAGCTGATTCTGCTCAGTGTCGTAACTGTGCCGTGTCTTCGTTGGGTAAACCTGTGTGCAGTGAGCGGAGTTAGCTGAACCTGTGTTGTTAGCGTACCTCTCTGCGTGGCGGGTCGAGCGGGGAGAAGCTCAGGTGTGGTTGGTAGGTCATCAGGTCTGGTCTCTCCACCTGCAGGATGGCTTTATCTCTGGGCAGAGCCGCCAGGTCTCTGTAGCCCACGACCTGGTCGTTCACTCGGGCCTGAAAGCCACACACATCACGGCTCAGTGTGTGTGTGTGTACATGTGTGTAAAGACTGAATATCCAGGTGTGTTAGAGCAAGTATGCTTTACCACGATGCCTGTGGCAGGAGAGCCCGGGGCGCTCGGGCCCCTGGAAGACGGCAGGTTGACCGGGGTCACCCGTCCCTCCACCTGTGAGACGGACAGAAAGATTCAGGAGGTGAAGTCACTTCATGGGAAGGAAAGGAAAGGAAACGAGAGGAAAAGAAAGGAAACAAGGTTCACAGCTCATTTAAAGGTTTTATCCTAGAATAAGAAGCTAACACCTCAGAGCACTGAGCTTTGAATCCTACACGTTAAATTCATCTTCAGCCTTTTATTAACTTTAGCATTTTAACATGAGCGAGTTGGAGGTGATGAACTCGGACAGTCTTGTGTCCAATCGTCTGACAGATCCTGATTCTCTGGACTTAATTCTCAGCCGTCACTGGACAAAGAGCCGTGGTGTCTCCTGCACCTGTTGGACAGTTTCTGGACATATGTTCTGTCAGTGGGATGAGTCGTTACCTTGTGCATGTCTGGAGAGAAACGTTCTTCCTGTTTGGAGAGAAATAAGAATCAGTGAAGGGATCAGCTTTTACACGTTTTCTGAATGAGTGTGTCTGTGTGGTGGCTTTGCATTTTTTCTGGGCTTGTTTTGTGGCCGTTATTCATCTCGTTTCACGTCTTTTTCTTGTCATGTTGTGTCTCAGTGGACGTTTTCCATCTCTGACCTGAGTCAGCAGTTTCTGTTTCAGCAAACAGCTGATACGTTAAAATCTAAAGTACAAAAACCTCTAAATTGTTCTTAAGTGCAGAACTTGAGTAAATGTACGTAGTTACTTTGCACCTGTGGGTGTTTCTACACAGATCAGGTGAATTTGAGTGAGTGAAGTCACAGCTGGTTTGTTGAGAGCTGGAAGAAAGTTGTTCCTCAGGACCAATGATCCTGTTTCAGACCTTTTCCAGCACAGATACTGTTTGTCCCTCAGGGGGACGGGGATGATGGGGACAAGCAGACTGTGTGTAAAACAACACTGAGAATCAGATTTAGGCCTGGCTGTTATCAGAGCCTCCTCCGGGGACTGGGGCAGGGGACAGGGGATGGGGGGGACGGGGGGCAGGAAACACACCTTGTGCCTAAACAACATGAGACCCTCTGCTAAGGAAGTCCTCTGCTGAAACATCCCCGTTTCCTGTGACTCCCCCCACGTCGTGACTTCTCTTTCATCTGCTCCACCCTCCCTCTTCTTCCTCCTCCATTCCATCTTCATCTCGCCCTTCACCCCCCTCCCCCCTCCTGTTTATCAGCCTGCCCAGACGGGCCAACGCCCAGCCGGCCCTCAGCAGCTACTGCTGTGGTTACACTCCTCCCTCCAGAGGATCAACAGAACACAGGCGGCAGAGCTTCGCCTTCCTCCCTCCTTCATCCATTTCTAATCATCAGACGTTGCCAGGTCAACATCAGAAAAACTGACACTGGATCAGAGAGAGGATGTTTCCGCCGCCCGTCGTCCTCAGCTGAACCTGATCCGAGCTGACGAAGCAGCTTTCATGCCGTGTGAAGCACAGACAGATGTTTTCCTCTGTCACCAGAGGTGGAAGTCACGTTCAGGTCCACTCAGAAATATCACAGTGCTACAGGTGAAAGTCCTCAGTATATACGAACCAGCTCAGCATGAAGACAGGAAACAGGAAGTCACAGATAACCTGACCTGTCCAAAGCTGAGAAACTCCACTTGACAGTGAGGAAGCTTCGTCCCTTTAGGACACGTCACAGGTTTGTCTGTCTCTTATCATTGTTGCACTGATACAACAGAATGATCTGATCTCTCAGCTCAGCATCCACCTGCTGTCCAGGATCAGGAAACTGGTTCTGGTTCAGGTCTGGTTTAGCTGCATATGAAAGTACAAGTAGCTCAGTACTGTATTTGAGTATAGTACTTGAGTAAATATACTTAGTTACTTTCCTCCTGCCAGTTGTCGAGTCTCTGAGGATGGACTGATCCATCATCTGCCTGAGTGCTCTGTGTCCGATAGTCTTATCGCTGAGAGCTTTTAACTGCCAGAGAGCCCAGCCCAGCGTGTGTGTGTGTGTGTGTGTGTGTGTGTGTGTGGTCCATTAGTCCTGACACACACACACACACACACACTTTACAAGTGATGGAGTAAATGTACAGAGTCATTCAGGAGGTTTTTCTGAAAATGTCACAACAACAACAAATTATTGCCCTTATTGTCTCTGGTTACTTTATGATTATGATTATTAATTCAATCTAAAATCTAAAAAACAGAGACGAGTCCGAGCTGAGAGAAAATCATGTGGGAGCAGAAGCAGCAGGTTTTCAGCTGCTTCAGAGTAAATGTTTCCTGCGTGTCTGTGGATTTAATGATCAGCTGATGAACCAGCTCAGCTGCAGCTTCATTTCACAGTAAACTGAACGTGCAGTTTAAAGACGTCACGTGTCTGTTTTATGATTTTATGGACGAATCAATAACCAAGAAAACGGCTTGATAATGAAAATAATAATAATAATAATAATAATAATAATCTGAAGCTGCTGGATCAGATCAGAAATCTCTCTAAAACTGTAAAACTACAACACTGACAGGAGCAGAGGCAGAAGGGGTCTGTCCTCAGGATCTGTCCTCGGGATCTGTCCCGGGGGGACACAGGCCTCTGATAAACACATGATTGTGCTGTTATCAAACACAGGATAGAGATCAGGTCTGAAACGGTCCTTCGACGTGAAAGCAGCATCTCAGCGCGGCTGCTCTTCATGTGGCCTGCAGGGAGGATGAGGAGACAAGTGCGTCTGCGGCCACACGATAAAAACACGGCCCAGAAATCCCGCGTTACAACGACCACGACCGGATATACCGTTAAATTCCGAACCTTTATTCAGCGGAGAAGAATCTGCTCTTACCTCCGAACAGCGCGGGATAAATCACGGTGTACGGGCGGGCTGAGATCCGGCTGAACGTATCCAGGACTCCGACGCTGACGCTCCTCGCCTGTGAAGAGGAGGACGGAGGGAGGAGGAGGAAGGGTAGAGGTGGAGGAAGAGGAAGAGGAGGAGGAGGTGTTCTGTGGTGTGGCCGCAGCCTGCTTCTAAAGCCCGGACAGGAGGGTGCTGTGACCCCAGCGGGAGGAGGAGGAGGCTGTTTTCCAGCGGGTCGTGTCTGAGGAGGGGGACAATCACCGCTGTGTTAGGACATCGCATAATGTCTCCGTCCAAGACATATGATCAGTGTCCTGCAGCTGAAACCCGCCCTGCGCCGGGGGCAGGGGGACGGGGCTCTGAGTCAGTGCCACTGCTCAGCTTTTTAACACACACCTTTACCTGTTCACCTGCACCTGTTTAAATAACCTCTCATCTCATTTTATGTTGTTTCATCTTCATTCACAGCTGCAGACTCATCATTCATCACACATCTGCAAAGAAATAACGACAGCAGCGCGAGTCAGAGGTGAAAGAACTGATCACATCTGCACGGTATCGATTTCACTGCAACTGTAAACGAAGGAAAAGAAACTTTTTTTGTCCAAAGGAGAGAGAAATGAGAAGAAACGGTAAAAGGTGAGATTCATAATTTTGGCCACGAGGTGGCAGAGTTAACCGCAGATTATTTAAATCATTGATTCCATTTTACAACAGATTTAATACATTTGTTTTCTAAATACTGTATGAGACCAACACACAGAGTCAGAATCTGGTATTTAAATAAGGAATGTATGAATTTATTGTTTGCCATTGTTAAAGAAGAAAAGATGCTCGTTTCCACAGTAAGAACAGTTTCGTTTTATCACAGTATGACTGTAAACATCAGCAGCTCTGAGCGCGTGGCGCTTCACTTAGAGATTTAACAAACAGACAGACAGACAAACAAAAAAGACATTTATGAGACGAAATTAAAAAAAATAAAATGAAAATGTTAGAAAGTCGCTTTTCTGTCTGACACTGGCCCTTTAAATACATGACGTCACCAGAGGGTCAAAGTTGAGGTCGAAGAGTTGAAAAAGCCAAGATGGTTCCCTGATGGTTCCCTGTGCTTCGACACCTGAAACAAACGGTTCATCACCCAAGGCTTCAGTGACAGTTTGCTCTAGTAGGACCTCTAGTGGTCAATAAAATGAAGTGCAATCAATATGTGTCATTTGTTGGTTCATGGATTGTTTGGGATTTGATTCGCCATGCACATTCCTGTTCGACTACACCACATGTTTGTATGGTTTCAAGCTGGCACAATACAAATATTAAATATAAATATATTAAATACATAGGCTATATTATTTGACGTGTGATTGTTGTAGGAAGCAGCGATATACTTGGCCTGATATTTTGTGTTATGAATCGTAAGCGATTCTAGAACAAGTCTAAATAGTTCACAGCTTAAAAGATGTTGAATACTGGCTGTTCACTCCCCAGATGGTAAATGTGATCTCATTCCAAATGTCTGATTCATGAGCTAAATAACACGCAGCTCTGACGGGAATCGAACCCACGCTACATTGTTGCAAGACAACTAAGCCAATGACAGGGTTTCTTTACCGGATGAAGCAGTAAGTGGTTCATATGTCATAAATCACGTGATTTTTCCAAACCAAAACACACACGTCTGACTCTGACTATCATGAAGATAGATAAATAATACTTATAGGAAGAAATAATGTGAAATTATTGTGGGGAATGTGTGAGAACATGTAACATGTGTTGAGGTTTGGTTTGATGAGACACAAAATAAAGAGCCAGTCGCACTGTGGATGAGGCTTCAGCTGACTTTCACAGTTTGTTGCACAGCATTTGCAGTCGATGGGAAAAGGTAAAGTAAAAAGTCAAAGGAAGTTGCATGTGTGACAGATTTAAGGACAACAGCGTCTAAAACGAAGTGTCTTTCACAGGTGTGTGTTGTGGACTGAATGTTGCTGTGGAGCTGCAGGAACTGCTGCGACAGGAGTATCATCGTGTTGCACCATCTGTGGGTAGGTGTTACTGTATGTGTCTGTACTGTGGGTTACATGCTCAGAGGTCTAACTCCATGTTTTTGTTATGTAATATCTAGGTGTGAAGTATTGGCATGTTGCTGATCATTTTTCCATGAACAGTTGAGATGACATAACACAAAGCTGTGGAGTGTTTAGTGTTTGCAAGAAATATTGACATGTGTCATATATTGCAGGTGCATTGAAGTGATGATCATGGGATGCCAGTGCTTGTGGATTCCATGTTTGCTGCTGTATATATGGTAAGTGAGTAAAACAGCATTATTGTAAGTGATGTGTAGGTTTTATGTGTAAGTGTGTGTGTATAAGATTGTATAACATAATGTGGTTTGGTTCTTGTTCATGTTTTCAGCTACTGCAGACAGCAGCACCCAAACCAGCAGCTGTGGCTCCGTGGAGATCACCACCAGAACTGCTTCTACCCAGCAAACGAGGCAGCAGGGTAATAAACTGTGTAGTGTGACCTATGATTTGATGCAGTTTGTGTGTGTTGTTTGTGTGAAATTCAATGATGTGTTATATTTTTTTTCATGGATGCCTGCAATGCGTGTGGTGATGAAAGAGCGCTTCATCCCTTTGAATCCCATCAAGTTCAGCCCCGGCTTGTTGGAGGCCATGAACCATGTTGTCCCATCTGAGCTTGGTGGAGTTCCTGAGAGCACATTTGTTGCCAAGGTATAAAAAAGTATATATTGTGTTATGTGAGAAAGGTTTTGCCATGTTTAGTTTAGTAAAAGTATTACTGTGAAAAGTGTTCTAAACAAATTCTTGTGTGTTTATCAGAAATCCAGAGTGGAGCACAAGGGAAGAGGCTGTTCCATGGCAAAACAGCAGGTATGCAACTTATATGTGGTCATTTTACATGGTTGTCATAGTGTAAGTTGTTGAAAACACACAATTTGATGTTATATGTATTGTGGCAATTATTTGTATATATTCCTGTGTTGTGTTGTGACAGGTGGATGCCACACCAATCCAGGAGGTGTCAGCAGGTGTTATGCAGGTAGACGCAAAGCATGAGGTGTGTGGTTTTTACATAACATATGTTTGTACTACATTGTAAGTGTGTGTGGGAATTATGTTGTAATTAATCGTGTATTTCTAAAGATAGTGAAGATTTAGCTTTGGATGACAGCAGATCCTCTGAGTATTCAGAGGATCATTTCATCAGGGACACCGCCGTTTTGCGTATGCTCCCTAGGCCCACAGTGTTATAGTAAAGTAGTAAGATAAGATAAGCCTGGGATACAATGTTTGGTCTAACATGGACTCAAGTTCACATGCTCTTTTCTGTGTAATACATTCTTGAGAAGAAAAAAGGCTTTCATAGATATCCACAGGTATCATGACAGCAGTCATACAGAGAACAATATAGACAAAATGATAAAACGAAGTGTCACAGGAACCTCTTGCATCAACAGAGATGTAAAGAGAAAACTGTGAACAAGTATCGGAAAAATCTACACAGACAGAATGTGAAGGATCGCTGTACAGAGAAGTATCTGAAACATAGCATGGCCAAATATCACCAAGATCCTTTGCATAAGCTGAAGGTTAAGAAACAAAACATTGACAAGTATCAGCAAGATACCCAGCACAGGGAGAGGGTTAAAAGAGTAAGTATTGACAAATATCAGCAAGATAGCTTACACAGACAAAAAATTACAAGAAGTATTATGAATGTTCTTAAAACAACAATTGTTGTCAAATACCAAATTAAGACGGAAAGAAGTCAAAAATAAGTCAGAAGCCTTTGATTTTGTTTTGGAATGTTTTTTAGAAAAGTAAAATATGGTCCTGGATTTGTGTGTTCTGTGTGTCAGAAGTTGAGAGATCAGGTTATACATTGTAAATTTGATCTGTATAAACAAAAGCCTGGTTCTATTGCTGAGAAGTGCATTAGTGAAGACTACTTGCACAAGTGTAATCAGGATTGTGAGGTGCCATGTGCTATTATAAATACAAGTAGGGGTGAATTATGGATATGTGATTTGTGTCATGTTAAGCTGAGTAATAGTCAATTGCGTCCAGAAAGTGCTGTCAACAATTTAAAATTGGACCCCATTCCACCAGAGCTACAGCGTCTTAATAGTTTAACATGTGTTCCTGCAAACATCACGCGTACTGATAGTTTGTTGCCTAGTTCTAATATGGAAGGATCTTTGTTGCCTGTTAAACTAAAAAGAAAGCTGACATATAAATGAGTATCAGTTTGTTGACACAATGCATACATAACACATTACAGATGAGATGTCATAAATCCATATTTTGATTTTATAGCAGAAATACCTACATACGTGTCATATACATTATTCAAAGTAAGGTTTTCTTTCCTACATTACAACAACATTTCCACAAGTGCGATATCTCATTCTAATTAGCTATATTGATAACACAATATTTAAGAAATGCTGTTGAAATATAGGTTTTGGCTTTACCTTTACATCACTTCAAAAAGCAAAAGGCACTGGTTATGGTACACCTAGTACACTAGGGTGGGGTTCAATTCCCTGCAGTGCCCTGCTAATAGATTGATGATGTAATATCCACACAAAATCCTAAATCTACACAGCTTGTCATGACAACTCCATGTTAACACATCTATGTAGAATGTATGTATTTCCATTATATAGCTCACATGGCACACTAACATAAAAAGACAGTTATGGCTCCAAGTAAAAGGAGCTCAACTGCACCAGTGCCTCCACTATCTTCTCTTCTTTCCAACAGCCCTAATCTCATCTGCTCTCCAGATATATGGAGACATACACATGTACAAAAGACATGTCTTCTCCCCCAGTAGGTGCTGTATGTGTGTAGCATAATGTGAGCATGTCACTGTCTTCTCATTTGTATGATGATCATTCCTTTTCATCTAGTCTGCTTTCATGAAAAAATACGTCACTACATGAAAAATATACACATTTCCTATTCCCAGTAGTTGACGCTATTTGTGTATCATGAGATCAGTACATCAATCTGTTCTGAATCACATGATCAACATGACTGCAAAGTTTGATCCACATTGGATGAAATATGTGGGAAATACAGGAACTAATAAATCCATTTCCTGTGTGTCTGTAAAGGGCCTGTTTCGTGGTGGCGCCACAGCCAGACTGTGTAACCCAGACCAAACCGTTTCACAACTTTTAGTCATGAAGGCGTAAAAATGTCATAAAAAACGTCATAGTATAGTCAGGCGTCAAAATCGGGCAAAAAAAGTCAAAAAAAATTTTTGACCTCAAAATGTCATAAAAAACATAGTATAGTCAGGTGTCAAAATCGGGCAAAAAAAGTCAAAAAATTTTTTGACCTCAAAATGTCATAAAAAACGTCATAGTATAGTAAGGCGTTTTTTTCTGGCAAAAAAAGTCAAAATTTTTTCGACCTCAAAATGTCATAAAAAACGTCATAGTATAGTAAGGCGTCAAAATCGACCAAAAAAAGTCAAAAAATTTTTCGACCTCAAAATGTCATAAAAAACGTCATAGTATAGTAAGGCGTTTTTTTCAGGCAAAAAAAGTCAAAATTTTTTTCGACCTCAAAATATCATAAAAAACGTCATAGTATAGTATGGCGTTTTTTTCGGGCAAAAAAAGTCAAAAAAATTTTCGACCTCAAAATGTCATAAAAAACGTCATAGTATAGTAAGGCGTCAAAATCGGCCAAAAAAAGTCAAAATTTTTTTCGACCTCAAAATGTCATAAAAAACGTCATAGTATAGTAAGGCGTCAAAATCGACCAAAAAAAGTCAAAAACCAAAATGTCATAAAAAAGTCATAAGTAACGTTTTTTCGACAAAAAGTCAAAAATTTTTGTCAAATGTGATAAAAAACGTCATAGTATAGTATGAGCGTTTTTTTCGAACAAAAAGTCAAAATTTTTTCGACCTCAAAATGTCATAAAAAACGTTTTAGTATAGTATGGCGTCAAAATCGGGCAAAAAAAGTCAAAAATTTTTTTCGACCTCAAAATGTCATAAAAAACGTCATAGTATAGTAAGACGTCAAAATCGGCAGAAAAAAAATCAAAAATTTTTTCGACCTCAAAATGTCATAAAAAACATCATAGTATGGCGTGTTTTTTTGGGCAAAAAAAGTCAAACATTTTTTCGACCTCAAACTGTCATAAAAAACGTCATAGTATAGTAAGGCGTCAAAATCGACCAAAAAAAGTCAAAAAATTTTTCGACCTCAAAATGTCATAAAAAACGTCATAGTATAGTATGGCGTTTTTTCCGGCAAAAAAAGTCAAAAATTTTTTCGACCTCAAAATGTCATAAAAAACGTCATAGTATAATATGGCGTTTTTTTCGGGCAAAAAAAGTCAAAAATTTTTTCGACCTCAAAATGTCATAAAAAACGTCATAGTATAGTAAGGCGTTTTTTCAGGCAAAAAAGTCAAAATTTTTGGAAGAGGCTGTTCCATGGCAAAACAGCAGGTATGCAACTTATATGTGGTCATTTACATGGTTGTCATAGTGTAAGTTGTTGAAAACACACAATTTGATGTTATATGTATTGTGGCAATTATTTGTATATATTCCTGTGTTGTGTTGTGACAGGTGGATGCCACACCAATCCAGGAGGTGTCAGCAGGTGTTATGCAGGTAGCATAAAAGCATGAGGTGTGTGTTTTTACATAACATATGTTTGTACTACATTGTAAGTGTGTGGTGGGAATTATGTTGTAATTAATCGTGTATTTCTAAAGATAGTGAAGATTTAGCTTTGGATGACAGCAGATCCTCTGAGTATTCAGAGGATCATTTCATCAGGGACACCGCCGTTTTATGTATGCTCCCTAGGCCCACAGTGTTATAGTAAAAAGTAGTAAGATAAGATAAGCCTGGGATACAATGTTTGGTCTAACATGGACTCAAGTTCACATGCTCTTTTTCTGTGTAATACATACTGTACATATATGTCATTATTCAAAGTATTATTCTTTCCTGCATTACAACAGCATTTCCATGAATACCATATCTCATTCTAACTACATATGTTCATAACACAATATTTAAGAAATGTTGTTGAAAAATGCATTTTGCTTTACCTTTACATCACTTCAAAAAGCAAAAGGCACTGGTTATGGTACACCTAGTACACTAGGGTGGGGTTCAATTCCCTGCAGTGCCCTGCTAATTGATTGATGATGTAAGGTCCACACAAAATCCTTACAAATATAAAGGCGTCAAAATTGGCCAATAAAAGTCAAAAAAAATTTTGACGTCAAAATGTCATAAAAAAGCTCATAGTATAGTAAGGCGTCAAAATCGGCCAAAAAAAGTCAAAAAAATTTTTTACCTCAAAATGTCATAAAAAAAAACGTGATAGTATAGTAAGGCGTCAAAATCTGCCAAAAAAAGTCAAAAAATTTTTTGACCTCAAAATGTCATAAAAAAAAGTTCATACTAAGCCGTAAAAATCGGCCAAAGAAAGTTAAAAAAATTTTTGACCTCAAAATGTCATAAAAAACGTCATAGTATAGTATGGCGTTTTTTTCAGGCAAAAAAAGTCAAAAATTTTTTCGACCTCAAAATGTCATAAAAAACGTCATAGTATAGTATAGGCGTCAAAATCGGACAAAAAAGTCAAAATTTTTTCGACCTCAAAATGTCATAAAAAACGTCATAGTATAGTATGGCGTTTTTTCGGCAAAAAGTCAAATTTTTTTCGACCTCAAAATGTCATAAAAAAGCGTCATAGTATAGTATGGCGTTTTTTTGAACAAAAAGTCAAAATTTTTTCGACCTCAAAATGTCATAAAAACGTCGTCATAATATAGTATGGCGTCAAAATCGGACAAAAAAAGTCAAATTTTTTTTCGACCTCAAAATGTCATAAAAAACGTCATAGTATAGTATGGCGTTTTTTTCGGAAAAAAGTCAAAAATTTTTTCGACCTCAAAATGTCATAAAAAACGTCATAGTATAGTATGGCGTTTTTTCGAACAAAAAGTCAAAATTTTTTTCGACCTCAAAATGTCATAAAAAACGTCATAGTATAGTAAGGCGTCAAAATCGGACAAAAAAAGTCAAAAAAATTTCGACCTCAAAATGTCATAAAAAACGTCATAGTATAGTAAGGCGTCAAAATCGGACAAAAAAAGTCAAAAAAATTTTCGACCTCAAAATGTCATAAAAAACGTCATAGTATAGTATGGCGG
Source organism: Toxotes chatareus (assembly GCA_016801885.1). Classification (NCBI taxonomy): domain Eukaryota; kingdom Metazoa; phylum Chordata; class Actinopteri; family Toxotidae; genus Toxotes; species Toxotes chatareus. The sequence continues at coordinate 17,923,119 of CM028896.1, read as the reverse complement.
TTTTTTTCGAACAAAAAAGTCAAATTTTTTTCGACCTCAAAATGTCATAAAAATGTCATAGTATAGTATGGCGTTTTTTCAGGTAAAAAGTCAAAAATTTTTCGACCTCAAAATGTCATAAAAAAACGTCATAGTATAGTATGGTTTTTTTTGGCAAAAAGTCAAAATTTTTTTCGACCTCAAAATGTCATAAAAACGTCATAGTATAGTATGGCGTTTTTTTTTGAACAAAAAGTCAAAATTTTTTCGACCTCAAAATGTCATAAAAAGCGTCATAGTATAGTATGGCGTCAAAATCGGACAAAAAGTCAAAAAAAAATTTTTCGACCTCAAAATGTCATAAAAAACGTCATAGTATAGTAAGGCGTCAAAATCGGCACAAAAAAGTCAAAAAAAAATTTTTTTCGACCTCAAAATGTCAAAAAAACGTCATAGTATAGTATGGCTTTTTTTTCGGCAAAAAGTCAAAAATTTTTTCGACCTCAAAATGTCATAAAAAACGTCATAGTATATAGTATTTTTTCGGACAAAAAAGTCAAAAAAAATTTTCGACCGCAAAATGTCATAAAAAACGTCATAGTATAGTATGGCGTTTTTTTCGTGCAAAAAAAGTCAAAAATTTTTTCGACCTCAAAATGTCATTAAAAACGTCATAGTATATAGTATGGCGTTTTTTTTGGCAAAAAGTCAAAAATTTTTTCGACCTCAAAATGTCATTAAAAACGTCATAGTATAGTAAGGCGTCAAAATCGGACAAAAAAAGTAAAAAAATTTTTCGAAATCAAAATGTCATAAAAAACATCATAGTATAGTAAGGCGTCAAAATCGGACAAAAAAAGTCAAAAAAATTTTCGACCTCAAAATGTCATAAAAACGTCATAGTATAGTATGGCGGTTTTTCGGCAAAAAGTCAAAAATTTTTTCGACCTCAAATGTCATAAAAAGCGTCATAGTATAGTATGGCGTTTTTTTCGGGCACAAAAAGTCAAAAATTTTTTCGACCTCAAAATGTCATAAAAAACGTCATAGTATAGTATGGCGTTTTTTTCGGACAAAAAAAGTCAAAAAATTTTTCGACCTCAAAATGTCATAAAACAACGTCATAGTATAGTAAGCCGTCAAAATCGGACAAAAAAAGTCAAAAAAATTTTCGACCTCAAAATGTCATAAAAAATGTCATAGTATAGTATGGCGTTTTTTTCAGGCAAATAAAGTCAAAATTTTTTCGACCTCAAAATGTCATAAAAAACGTCATAGTATAGTAAGGCGTCAAAATCGGACAAAAAAAGTCAAAAAAATTTTCGACCTCAAAATGTCATAAAAAACGTCATAGTATAGTATGGCGTTTTTTTCGGACAAAAAAAGTCAAAAAAAATTTCGACCGCAAAATGTCATAAAAAACGTCATAGTATAGTATGGCGTTTTTTTCGTGCAAAAAAAGTCAAAATTTTTTTCGACCTCAAAATGTCATTAAAAACGTCATAGTATAGTATGGCGTTTTTTTCGGGCAAAAAAAGTCAAAAATTTTTCGACCTCAAAATGTCATAAAAAACGTCATAGTATAGTAAGGCGTCAAAATCGGACAAAAAAAGTCAAAAATTTTTTCGAAATCAAAATGTCATAAAAAACGTCATAGTATAGTAAGGCGTCAAAATCGGACAAAAAAAGTCAAAAAAAATTTCGACCTCAAAATGTCATAAAAAATGTCATAGTATAGTATGGCGTTTTTTTCGGGCAAAAAAAGTCAAAAATTTTTTCGACCTCAAAATGTCATAAAAAACGTCATAGTATAGTATGGCGTTTTTTTCGGACAAAAAAAGTCAAAAAAATTTTCGACCTCAAAATGTCATAAAAAACGTCATAGTATAGTATGGCGGTTTTTTTTCGGGCAAAAAAAGTCAAAATTTTTTTCGACGACAAAATTTCATTAAAAACGTCATAGTATAGTATGGCGTTTTTTTCGCGCAAAAAAAGTCAAAAAAAATTTTCGACCTCAAAATGTCATAAAAACGTCATAGTATAGTATAGTATGGCGTTTTTTTTCAAACAAAAAAAGTCAAAAAATTTTTCGACCTCAAAATGTCATAAAAAACATCATAGTATAGTATAAGGCGTCAAAATCGGACAAAAAAGTCAAAAATTTTTTGACCTCAAAATGTCATAAAAAAACGTCATAATGTAGTACGACGTCAAAATCGGACAAAAAATGTCAAAAAAAATTTTGACCTCAAAATGTCATAAAAAACGTCATAGTATAGTATGGCGTTTTTTTCGGGCAAAAAATGTAAAAAAATTTTTCGACCTCAAAATGTCATAAAAAACGTCATAGTATAGTATAGTATGGCGTTTTTTCGAACAAAAAAGTCAAAATTTTTTCGACCTCAAAATGTCATAAAAAATGTCATAGTATAATATGGCGTTTTTTTCAGGCAAAAAAAGTCAAAATTTTTTCGACCTCAAAATGTCATAAAAAACGTCATAGTATAGTAAGGCGTCAAAATCGGACAAAAAAAGTCAAAAAAATTTTCGACCTCAAAATGTCATAAAAAACGTCATAGTATAGTATGGCGTTTTTTTCGGGCAAAAAAAGTCTAAATTTTTTTCGACCTCAAAATGTCATAAAAACGTCATAGTATAGTATGCGTTTTTTTCAACAAAAAAGTCAAAAATTTTTCGACCTCAAAATGTCATAAAAAACGTCATAGTATAGTATGGCGTTTTTTTCGGGACAAAAAAGTCAAAAAAATTTCGACCTCAAAATGTCATAAAAAAAAACGTCATAGTATAGTATATGGCGTTTTTTTCGTCAAAAAAAGTCAAAATTTTTTCGACCTCAAAATGTCATAAAAACGCGTCATATAGTATAGTATGGCGTCAAAATCGGACAAAAAAGTAAAAAATTTTTTGAAATCAAAATGTCATAAAAAAAACATCATAGTATAGTAAGGCGTCAAAATCGGACAAAAAAGTCAAAAATTTTTTCGACCTCAAAATGTCATAAAAAACGCGTCATAGTATAGTATGGCGTTTTTTTCGGCAAAAAGTCAAAATTTTTTCGACGACAAAATTTCATAAAAACGTCATAGTATAGTATGGCTTTTTTTGAACAAAAAGTCAAAAATTTTTCGACTCTCAAAATGTCATAAAAAACGTCATAGTATAGTAAGGCGTCAAAATCGGAAAAAGTCAAAAATTTTTTCGACCTCAAAATGTCATAAAAAACGTCATAGTATAGTATGGCGTTTTTTTTCAGGCAAAAAAAGTCAAAAAATTTTTCGACCTCAAAATGTCATAAAAAAACATCATAGTATAGTAAGGCGTCAAAATCGGACAAAAAAAGTCAAAAAAATTTTCGACCTCAAAATGTCATAAAAAAACGTCATAATGTAGTACGACGTCAAAATCGGACAAAAAATGTCAAAAAAAATTTTGACCTCAAAATGTCATAAAAAACGTCATAGTATAGTATGGCGTTTTTTTTTTCGGGCAAAGAAAGTCAAAATTTTTTTCGACCTCAAAATGTCATGAAAAACGTCATAGTATAGTAAGGCGTCAAAATCGGACAAAAAAAGTCAAAAAAATTTTCGACCTCAAAATGTCATAAAAAATGTCATAGTATAGTATGGCGTTTTTTTCAGGCAAAAAAAGTCAAAAATTTTTCCACCTCAAAATGTCATAAAAAACGTCATAGTATAGTAAGGCGTCAAAATCGGACAAAAAAAGTCAAAAAAAATTTTCGACCTCAAAATGTCATAAAAAACGTCATAGTATAGTATGGCGTTTTTTTCGAACAAAAAAGTCAAAAAATTTTTCGACCTCAAAATGTCATAAAAAACGTCATAGTATAGTAAGCGTCAAAATCGGACAAAAAAAGTCAAAAAATTTTTTCGACCTCAAAATGTCATAAAAACGTCATAGTATAGTATGGCGTTTTTTCGGCAAAAAAGTCAAAATTTTTAAAATGTCATAAAAAACGCCATAGTATAGTATAGGCCTAAAATCGGCAAAAAAGTCAAAATTTTTTTGACCTCAAAATGTCATAAAAAACGTCATAGTATAGTAAGGATGTCAAAATCGGACAAAAAAGTCAAAAAATTTTTTTGACCTCAAAATGTCATAAAAAACGTCATAGTATAGTATGATGTTTTTTTCGGACAAAAAGTCAAAAATTTTTTTTGACCTCAAATGTCATAAAAACGTCATAGTATAGTATGGCGTTTTTTTCGGCAAAAAGTCAAAAATTTTTTGACCTCAAAATGTCATAAAAAACGCCATAGTATAGTATGGCGCTTTTTTTCGGGCAAAAAGTCAAATTTTTTTTGACCTCAAATGTCAAAAAACGCCATAGTATAGTAAGGATGCCAAAATCGGATAAAAAAAGTCAAAATTTTTTTTGACCTCAAAATGTCATAAAAAAACGTCATAGTATAGTAAGGCGTTTTTTTCGGGCAAAAAAGTCAAAAATTTTTTTCGACCTCAAAATGTCATAAAAAACGCCATAGTATAGTAATGTTTTTTTTGGACAAAAAGTCAAAAATTTTTTTTGACCTCAAAATGTCATAAAAAACGCCATAGTATAGTATGGCGCTTTTTTCGGCAAAAAGGCCAAAATGTTTTTTATGACGTCAAAATGTCAAAAAGTCATAAAAATTTTTCGACCTCAAAAAATGTCATAAAAATGTCATAGTATAGTATAGTATGCTTTTCGGGCAAAAAAGTCAAAAAATTTTTGACCTCAAAATGTCATAAAAAACGCCATAGTATAGTATAGTAAGGCGTCAAAATCGGACAAAAAAAGTCAAAATTTTTTTTGGCCTCAAAATGTCATAAAAAACGTCATAGTATAGTATGGCGTTTTTTTCTCAAAAATTTTTTTTGACCTCAAAATGTCATAAAAACGTCATAGTATAGTATGGCGTTTTTTTCGGGCAAAGAAAGTCAAAAATTTTTTTGACCTCAAAATGTCATAAAAAACGTCATAGTATAGTATGGCCAAAATCGGCAAAAAAGTCAAAATTTTTTTGACCTCAAAATGTCATAAAAAACGTCATAGTATAAAACGCTCATTCGGACAAAAAAGTCAAAAATTTTTTGACCTCAAAATGTCATAAAAACGTCATAGTATAGTAAATGTTTTTTTCTCAAAAAGTCAAAATTTTTTTGAAAAATGTCATAAAAAACGTCATAGTATAGTATGGCGCTTTTTTCGGGCAAAAAGTCAAAAAATTTTTTTGACCTCAAAATGTCATAAAAACGTCATAGTATAGTAGTATGGCGTCAAAATCGGGCAAAAAAGTCAAAAATTTTTTGACCTCAAATGTCATAAAAAACGCCATAGTATAGTATGGCGCTTTTTTCGGCAAAAAAGTCAAAATTTTTTGACCTCAAAATGTCATAAAAAACGTCATAGTATAGTAAGGGTCAAATGTCGCAAAAAAGTCAAAAAGTCAAAAAGTTTTTTGACCTCAAAATGTCATAAAAAACGTCATAGTATAGTATGGCGCTCAAAATCGGCAAAAAAGTCAAAATTTTTTTGACCAAATGTCATAAAAAACGTCATAGTATAGTATATTTTTTCGGACAAAAAAGTCAAAAATTTTTTTGACCTCAAAATGTCATAAAAACGTCATAGTATAGTATGGCGTTTTTTTTTCGACAAAAAAAGTCAAAATTTTTTTTGACCTCAAAATGTCATAAAAACGCCATAGTATAGTAAGGCGCCAAAAATCGCAAAAAAGTCAAAATTTTTTTGACCTCAAAATGTCATAAAAAACGTCATAGTATAGTATGGCGCCAAAATCGGGCAAAAAAGTCAAAAATTTTTTGGACCTCAAATGTCATAAAAACGCCATAGTATAGTATGGCTGAAAAAAAGTTTTTCGACACAAAAAGTCAAAATTTTTTTGACCTCAAAATGTCATAAAAAATTTTGACCTCATAGTATAGTACGCTATAGTATAGTATTTTTTTTTCGGACAAAAAGTCAAAATTTTTTGACCTCAAAATGTCATAAAAACGCCATAGTATAGTATGGCGCCAAAATCGGGCAAAAAGTCAAAATTTTTTTTTTGACCTCAAAATGTCATAAAAAACGTCATAGTATAGTATAGGCTTTTTTCGGGCAAAAAGTCAAAATTTTTTTTGACCTCAAAATGTCATAAAAAACGTCATAGTATAGTAGCAAAAAGTCAAAATTTTTTTCAAAATCAAATGTCATAAAAAGTCAAAAATTTTTTTGACCTCAAAAAATGTCATGTCATAAAAAACGCCATAGTATAGTATGGCGCTTTTTTCGGGCAAAAAAGTCAAAAATTTTTTTGACCTCAAAATGTCATAAAAAACGTCATAGTATAGTATGGCGCTTTTTTCGGGCAAAAAAGTCAAAAAATTTTTTGACCTCAAAATGTCATAAAAACGTCATAGTATAGTATGGCGCTCAAAATCGGAAAAAAGTCAAAATTTTTTTGACCTCAAAATGTCATAAAAACGCTCATAGTATAGTATAAGGCCAAAATCGCAAAAAAGTCAAAAATTTTTTTGACCTCAAAATGTCATAAAAACGTCATAGTATAGTAGTATGGCGCCAAAATCGGGCAAAAAAGTCAAAAATTTTTTGACCTCAAAATGTCATAAAAACGCCATAGTATAGTATATGCTTTTTTCGGCAAAAAAGTCAAAATTTTTTTGACCTCAAAATGTCATAAAAAACGCTATAGTATAGTATAGGCGTTTTTTTCTGGGGCAAAAAGTCAAAATTTTTTTGACCTCAAAATGTCATAAAAAACGCCATAGTATAGTATGGCGTTTTTTCGGGCAAAAAAAAGTCAATTTTTTTTTGACCTCAAATGTCATAAAAACGTCATAGTATAGTTTTGAGTCAAAATGCTCATTTTCGGGCAAAAAAAGTCAAAAATTTTTTTGACCTCAAAATGTCATAAAAAACGCCATAGTATAGTATGGCCAAAATCGACAAAAAGTCAAAATTTTTTTGACCTCAAAATGTCATAAAAAACGTCATAGTATAGGCGTTTTGCCAAAATCGGACAAAAAAGTCAAAAATTTTTGACCTCAAAATGTCATAAAAAACGCCATAGTATAGTATATGTTTTTTTCGGCAAAAAGTCAAATTTTTTTGACCTCAAAATGTCATAAAAAACGCATAGTATAGTATAGTATTTTTTTTCGGCAAAAAGTCAAAAATTTTTTGACCTCAAAATGTCATAAAAACGCTATAGTATAGTATGGCGCTTTTTTCGGGCAAAAAAGTCAAAATTTTTTTGACCTCAAAATGTCATAAAAACGCTATAGTATAGTATGGCGCTTTTTTTCGGGCAAAAAGTCAAAATTTTTTTGACCTCAAAATGTCATAAAAAACGCCATAGTATAGTAAGGCCAAAATCGGCAAAAAGTCAAAAATTTTTTCGACCTCAAAATGTCATAAAAACGCCATAGTATAGTATATGCTTTTTTTCGGGCAAAAAAAGTCAAAATTTTTTTGACCTCAAAATGTCATCATAAAAAACGCCATAGTATAGTATGGCATGCTTTTTTCGGACAAAAAGTCAAAAATTTTTTCGACCTCAAAATGTCATAAAAAACGCCATAGTATAGTATGGCGTTTTTTTCGGGCAAAAAGTCAAAAATTTTTTTTGACCTCAAAATGTCATAAAAAACGTCATAGTATATATGTATTTGGGCAAAAAAGTCAAAATTTTTTGACCTCAAAATGTCATAAAAACGTCGACAAAAAAAGTCAAATTTTTTTGACCTCAAAATGTCATAAAAACGCTATAGTATAGTATGGCTTTTTTTTCGGGCAAAAAAGTCAAAATTTTTTTGACCTCAAATGTCATAAAAAACGTCATAGTATAGTATGGCGTAAAAGCCCAAAATCGGCAAAAAAGTCAAAAATTTTTTTGACCTCAAAATGTCATAAAAAACGCCATAGTATAGTATATGACAAAAAAGTCAAAATTTTTTCGGACAAAAAAGTCAAAAATTTTTTGACCTCAAATGTCATAAAAAACGCCATAGTATAGTATAGGCTTTTTTCGGAAAAAAAGTCAAATTTTTTTTGACCTCAAAATGTCATAAAAACGCCATAGTATAGTATGGGCTTTTTTCGGGCAAAAAGTCAAAAATTTTTTTGACCTCAAAATGTCATAAAAAACGCCATAGTATAGTATAGGCCAAAATCGGACAAAAAAGTCAAAATTTTTTGACCTCAAAATGTCATAAAAAACGCCTATAGTATAGTATGGCGTTTTTTCAAATGGGCAAAAAGTATAAAATTTTTTGGACCTCAAAATGTGAAAAAATGTCATAGTATAGTATAGTATGATGCTTTTTTCGGGCAAAAAGTCAAAAAATTTTTTGACCTCAAAATGTCATAAAAACGTCATAGTATAGTATGGCTGCTTTTTTTTCGGCAAAAAAGTCAAAAATTTTTTTGACCTCAAAATGTCATAAAAACGCCATAGTATAGTATATGTTTTTTCGGACAAAAAGTCAAAATTTTTTTGACCTCAAAATGTCATAAAAAACGCCATAGTATAGTAGTATGGATGCCAAAATCGGCAAAAAGTCAAAATTTTTTCGACTCAAAATGTCATAAAAACGCCATAGTATAGTATGGCGTTTTTTTCGGCAAAAAAAGTCAAAAATTTTTGACCTCAAAATGTCATAAAAACGCCATAGTATAGTATGGCGTCAAAATCGGACAAAAAAGTCAAAATTTTTTTGACCTCAAAATGTCATAAAAAACGTCATAGTATAGTATGGCGTCAAAATCGACAAAAAAGTCAAAATTTTTTTGACCTCAAAATGTCATAAAAATGTCATAATAGTACGCTCATAGTATAGTCAAAAAAAGTCAAATTTTTCGACCTCGGCAAAAAGTCATAAATTTTTTTGACCTCAAAATGTCATAAAAAACGCCATAGTATAGTATAGCGCCAAAATCGGACAAAAAGTCAAATTTTTTTGACCTCAAAATGTCATAAAAACATCATAGTATAGTATGGCGTTTTTTCGGGCCAAAAAGTCAAAAAATTTTTTTGACCTCAAAATGTCATAAAAAAACGCCATAGTATAGTATGGCGCAAAATTCGGACAAAAAGTCAAAAATTTTTTGACCTCAAAATGTCATAAAAAACGCTATAGTATAGTATGGCTTTTTTTCGGGCAAAAAGTCAAAAATTTTTTTTGACCTCAAATGTCATAAAAAACGCCATAGTATAGTATGGCGCTTTTTTTTCGGCAAAAAAGTCAAAATTTTTTGACCTCAAAATGTCATAAAAACGCCATAGTATAGTATAGTATGGCCAAAATCGGGCAAAAAAGTCAAAATTTTTTTGACCTCAAAATGTCATAAAAAACGTCATAGTATAGTATAGGCGTCAAATCGACAAAAAAGTCAAAAATTTTTTTGACCTCAAATGTCATAAAAAACGCCATAGTATAGTATGGATTTTTCAAAAGCGACAAAAAGTCAAAAATTTTTTTTATAGTCGGCCAAATCGGACAAAAAAGTCAAATTTTTTTGACCTCAAAATGTCATAAAAAACGCTATAGTATAGTATAGTATGAATTTTTCGGACAAAAAAGTCAAAAATTTTTTGACCTCAAAATGTCATAAAAACGTTCATAGTATAGTATGGCCAAAATCGGGCAAAAAGTCAAAATTTTTTTTGACCTCAAAATGTCATAAAAACGTCATAGTATAGTATATGCTTTTTCGGCAAAAAAGTCAAAAATTTTTTGACCTCAAAATGTCATAAAAACGCCATAGTATAGTAAGGCGTCAAAATCGGACAAAAAAGTCAAAAATTTTTTTGACCTCAAATGTCATAAAAAACGCCATAGTATAGTATGCAAAATCGGGCAAAAAAAGTCAAAAATTTTTTGACCTCAAATGTCATAAAAACGCCATAGTATAGTATGGCTTTTTTTCGGGCAAAAAAGTCAAAAATTTTTGACCTCAAAATGTCATAAAAAACGCTCATAGTATAGTATGGCCAAATCTGACAAAAAGTCAAAAATTTTTTGACCTCAAAATGTCATAAAAAACGTCATAGTATAGTAAGTAAGTTTTTTTCGGCCAAAAAGTCAAAATTTTTTTGACCTCAAATGTCATAAAAAACGCCATAGTATAGTATGCGCCAAAATCGGACAAAAAGTCAAAATTTTTTTTGACCTCAAAATGTCATAAAAACGCCATAGTATAGTATATGGCAAAATCGCAAAAAAAGTCAAAATTTTTTTGACCTCAAAATGTCATAAAAAACGCCATAGTATAGTATGGCGCTTTTTTTCGGCCAAAAAAAAGTCAAAATTTTTTGACCTCAAAATGTCATAAAAAACGTCATAGTATAGTATGGCGCTTTTTTCGGCAAAAAAGTCAAAATTTTTTTTGACCTCAAAATGTCATAAAAAACGCCATAGTATAGTATATGCCAAAATCGGACAAAAAGTCAAAATTTTTTTTTGACCTCAAAATGTCATAAAAACGCCATAGTATAGTATAGTATGCTTTTTTTCGGCAAAAAGTCAAAAATTTTTTGACCTCAAAATGTCATAAAAAACGTCATAGTATAGTATATGCCAAAATGGGCAAAAAGTCAAAAAATTTTTTTGACCTCAAAATGTCATAAAAAACGCCATAGTATAGTAAGGCGTCAAAATCGACAAAAAAGTCAAAATTTTTTTGACCTCAAATGTCATAAAAAACGTCATAGTATAGTATAGTAAGGCAAAAAGTCAAAATTTTTCGGACTCAAAATGTCATAAAAAAAATTTTTTGACCTCAAAATGTCAAAAAAAACTCAAAATGTCATAGTAACGCTATAGTATAGTAAGGCGCAAAATCGGACAAAAAGTCAAAATTTTTTGACCTCAAATGTCATAAAAAACGCCATAGTATAGTATGGCTTTTTTTTCGGACAAAAAGTCAAAAATTTTTTTGACCTCAAAATGTCATAAAAACGTCATAGTATAGTATGGCGTTTTTTTCGACAAAAAAGTCAAAATTTTTTGACCTCAAAATGTCATAAAAAACGTCATAGTATAGTATGCCGCTTTTTCGGGCAAAAAAGTCAAAAAATTTTTTGACCTCAAAATGTCATAAAAAAACGCCATAGTATAGTATATGTTTTTTTCGGCCAAAAAAGTCAAAAATTTTTTTTGACCTCAAATGTCATAAAAACGCCATAGTATAGTATATGCCAAAATCGACAAAAAGTCAAAAAATTTTTGACCTCAAAATGTCATAAAAAAACGCCATAGTATAGTAAAAATTTGTCAAATTTTCGACAAAAAAGTCAAAATTTTTTTTGACCTCAAAATGTCATAAAAAATCATATAGTATAGTATGGCGTTTTTTTGGCAAAAAAGTCAAAATTTTTTTGACCTCAAATGTCATAAAAAACGTCATAGTATAGTATATGGCAAAATCGGGCAAAAAGTCAAAATTTTTTTGACCTCAAAATGTCATAAAAACGTCATAGTATAGTATGCTTTTTTTCGGCAAAAAAGTCAAAATTTTTTTGACCTCAAATGTCATAAAAAAACGCCATAGTATAGTATATGTCAAAATCGGCATGTCAAAAAAGTCAAAATTTTTTTTGACCTCAAAATGTCATAAAAAACGTCATAGTATAGTAAGGCTTTTTCGGGCAAAAAAGTCAAAATTTTTTTTGACCTCAAATGTAATCTGCCAGCCTCGTACCTGTGCCTGATCCGGCTCTGGGTCTGCTCGTTAGCAGGGAGGAAGAAAACATCTGGTATCAGCTTCAAACCGGAGCTGCAACTAAAAACGATCAGAAACGACTCTGATCAGCAATAAATCACTAAATCATTTTAAAGCAAAATCCCGAAGATGAGCTGAACATTTATCTCAGTAAACAATGAATCTGAACTTTGAACTTTTGAAGCTGAACTGAAACGACTGGCCGATGAAGTGAAGTCAGACGCTGTGATCAGTGCAGCTGATTAACTGTGAGTTTAATCGCAGAGTTCAGAGAATGAATCGATGATAAAAATCACTGAACTAATGAATCAGCTCCAGTTTGAAACGGTTTCAGTAAAAACCAGGTGTTGGTTCAGTTCTTCCCTGTCACAGGAAACTGTGCATCTCTGGTTAAAGTCTGAACTGGACCAGGCTCCAGCAGAATGTCCTCAGATGACCCAGAGTCGGACGGGACACAGTGTAAGACCCAGGCTGATAAAAAAGCTGAACTGTCCCTTTAAAGGCGTCGCGCCTGCTGCCGCGGGGTAACGTGGGTATTTACATCACTTCGACCAGAGACTGAGAAAAATGTACAACATGGATGCTCTGACTCAACCTGTCCGTTAGTGTGTGTACCTCTGCGTCGTCATGGTGACAGCTCTGCAGCCTGAGCGCACCTGTGGCCACCCTGCAGCTCAGTCCACTCCCCCCCATCCTCACCCGTCCTCCCTCTCAGCTCTGTGGAAAGCTCGCTCCCCACGCAGACAGACAGTTGCACTAACTCACTACACTGTAAAAAGCTCAATCACACGGTTTTTATTGTTTTTCTTGTTGTTTTTCCTCAACTCATCTTTGTGTTTTAAAGTCGATCATTATAAACATTGTTCAAAATGTTACGAAAAAAAATGTACACTTGGTTTTTGAGTGTTTTTCTATACAAGGCAGGCAGAAGCGGATTACTACGTTTACCGGCATTCCTCACCTCACCTCACCTCACCTCCACCTCACCCCCACCTCACCTCCGTTTCCACCCACAGCACTCTCCTTCCTCTGTGAGTGATTCAGAGTGCTCAGACATGCGACCCCTCCTCTGCTGGGACAGCCAGGCGAGTCAGACCAACGCAGACTGGCTTTAAAATAGATCTGTATATATTTATATATGCTTATATCAAAAAGGAGGAGGAAGGGGCGGGGCTGCGGGATGGGGGGTGGGGAGGGTGAGGGCATTACTCGCTGAACTCAATCAACGGTCCCGTGCGTCGTGTACGGGGGTGAGGAGGTGATCCCTAGGCATCCGGGCCCAGGGGGGGAGGGAGGCAGATGCAGAGAGGGTTGGGGAGGGGGGGCAGGGAGGGAGGAGGGAGGCTGTGGAGGAGAGGGGCGGGGCCGAGGGGAGGGGTGAGCTCTGTCTGCGGCTGGGTAAGACTCTGCGTGGAATGTCAGCTCATCATGTCGTTGCTGTTGACGCCGTACGTTGAGTTCTTCATGCTGTCGTTGACTTCCCTCCTGAACACCGACAAGTTCTGAGTGAACCTGCACAGGGACAATACAGGACTCATGGTTCATCCTCTGAGGACCAAGACTTCAGCTCAGTGCACACAGTCTTGGTTCAGGTGCTTCAGTCTGAACCCATGACGCTCACATGACTACACAAACTACACAAACACTGCTACACAAAACCCTCCTCTTATTTTCCTTCTGATCACTTCTTCATAGTAACGTTCAGATTAGTTTTGCCAACGCTCTCTGAGCTTCACAGGTGTAACTACACACCTGCAGCGTACTCAGATGCCTGTTCTTCTTCTCTGTCATTATTCTGTGTAGCTGATTTTACAGAACAGTTCATCTACGTTCATTATATTCAGCATGTTCCTCAGCGTTCTGGTTCCCACAGACAGGGAACCTCCATCTTTCATTTCATCATTAACAGCTCCATCTCTTGTAAAGGATGGAGGTGTAGCCGTGACGACTGTAACGCCATGTGACTCACCTGTCCCGATTCTTCGTTAGTAGATTTCTCTCTATTCCCTCCATCAAGTTCTCGAAACATAAGTGCATGGCCTGCTGCTTCTCTGGGGGCTGACTGTTCACGATGCTGTTCCTCAGGTCAGCAAAATACTGCAGGACGCAAGCATGCATGTTATTACACACACACACAGTCGTTTGTGAGATGATCCAGGTGTGTGTGTGTGTGTGTGTGTGTGTGATGCTTACCTTCTCGTTGAGCAGGATGAGGCCTAACAGAGGTCGTGACATTGACCACTGGTTCCTACAGTCCTCGAAGATGATGATGTTCAAAACTGTGGACAGCATCTGCACGACAGTCACAGGGTCAGCTTTAGAGTCAGGCAGAGATGAACCGATCCAAACTGAGCAGATCAGGGATCAGCCAGACGTGACCCCTCCACAATAACAGACTCCTCTACGTGCGTCACAATAAAAGCATTTTAATTTGAAGGCAGCTGTAGACATGTCCAGACCTCGCTCAGAGAGAGCGTTTTTGCTGAAGACGGACAGGTGCGAGCAGGTCATCTCACCTGTTGGATCATCTCCGGGTGCTGCTGCATGATGTGCAGGAAGCGATCGTCCGTCGCCATCGGAGTGGGGCGCTTCTTTGTGGAGCGTGACAGCTGTTTGAACAGGTAGGTCACTATGTGGTCCAGACTGGAGCAGCAGCCTGTGCACACCATCGTATCTGAAACACACACACACACAGATGTACCAACTGCAGTGATGTGAACACTCTGTAAAAGTGAGTCTGACCTCTGGGTGTTTTACCGAGAGCCGTGAGCCCTTCAGATATCGAAGACAGGATGTACATGACCACATGAGGCTCCAGACTGGCGATGAAGTTCATGTGGTCCTGTGTCAGCACTTCCAGCAGCGAGTAGAAGGACTGGCTGAGCTTAGGATAGTCCTGCGGGGACAGCGAGAGTCAGGGTTAGTGTGTCAAAGCTCCGACGTGACTCGCAGAGGCCTGCAAGCTTTCTGGACGTAAAGAAACTCAGGGTGGAGAGGTGTGGCTGATGTAAGTCGAGCCTGTGGTGTAGTATCTGTCAGAGGACATGTCACACACTGAGTAAGAACCGAGCTGAACTTACTAATAAGTCACTGTGGGGGATGGACAGCAGTAGTTTGATGAAGGTCTGTAAGGCGTTATCCAGAGCGTCATCGCCGTACAGGCGGAAGACCCCGAAGTTGACGTAGTTTCCGCTGAGCACCGCCTTCAGCATGGCGAAACACACGCTGACCCCCTTCAGCTTCACTCCGTACACCTGGTCCTTCGGGACTTCGCCCAGTGTCAGGATTCGATTCCCTACATGAAGGAAGACAAAGCAGAGGATGGTCTCAGAGCTGCAGGCGACAGTGGAGAGGCACGAGATTCAGCTCACAGGGACACGAAACAGGAGGAGGACAGAATACACACATAAACAATAACAAAACAAAACAAACAAATAAATATAAACTGAGGTTTCATTATTAAAACATTATAAATGTATATGTTTTGTGTTAATGTAAAAAATTAATGTTGTTATTAGAGCTTTAAATTATTAACATATATAAAAAACAATAATCCAGCATGAGTGAGGTGCAACCAGTGTATTATTCTGTTGTCTGCAGTTATTAATGATTATTTATTGATGATGATTTCTGTGAGAACGTCTGACTGGAGCTTTTGGAGGTGTGGGGGCGGGACTTTTATCCTGGTGAACGTACCGTAGGTCGTGATCATCTTGCTGGTTTCTCTGAACAGCAGGATGCCGTTGGGTGACGACACGTCGAACTGGAGCCTTTGGGATCTACAAACAAACCACAACAAACTGCTCAGTCATTCAAAATGTTAGGAAGAAGCCCCTGCCGACTGTTTTTCCCACAGGATGTGAAGGCAGCACGAGTCGGCCTCTGCAGACTCAGCTGTGTTTCTGAGCGTCTTCACCTGTTGTGAACGAGTTCAGCCATTAGCTTAAGGACAGGTGTGGTGCATGCTGGGTCATGGTACCAAAGCTCTATGGCCCGCTGTAAGATGGGCATGTAGGCTGGATATCTACAGGTCTGTGTTAAGGACAGTTCTCAGACAGACTGATGGACAGTAAACACGTTTCTGCTCAGCCTTGTTATTCTGTCCCACAGTTTAACGACAGACTGCTGTGTGATCCTGCCGTTCAGGTGTCAGCTGTAAGGATACATCCAGTCGAAGAGCATCATGAAGCTGGTCTTGGCGTTGAAGGCGAACGCGATGCCGCGCAGGTCTCGGACCAAACCCACCAAAGTCCTCTACAGGAAACAGCAGAGGAAGAAGAAGAGCGTCAGGTTCGTCTGAGACTAAAGCTGTGATGGCTGAGTGTGAAGAATCAGAGCCTGAGGTCTGACCTGAACGTCCAACACGGAAAGACTCAGACAAACACAATCAACATGAACAAGAGACCATGCAGTCTGTGTGTGTGTGTGTGTGTGTGTGTCTGTCACCTTGGCTTCCTGCTCATTGAAGGTGTTCGTACTCAGCATCTGAGCCACAGCTTCAAACGCCGCCGTCAGGGGCAGCATGAACTGTTCAAACTGGTCCTCGTCTTCTCCTTCACACAGACACACACAAAATAAAGACGTGCACACGCTCAGTTTTTTTCCTGTTCACTGCAGCTTCACTCTGACGTCAGCATGGCAGAGGAAACAGGTCACACAGCGGCACAATCGCTCTTCGTGCTCTGAAGCACCAAATTTAATTGAAGACTAAAATGCTGCAGCAGGAAAAGATCGTCTACAGGCAGCAGTTACACAAACATCAGGTGTGGAGGTGATGGTCAGCGGCTAATCCAATGGGTTTTGGTTCATGTGTTTCCAGCAGAGACGAGCGGCTGATGGCAAGTGGCTCTGACTCTGCTGCTGAAGTGTCTCACTCTGGGAAAAGGCCTTTAAATGTTTCACTCCACACAGACAGAACAAGATCTAAAGATAAATCCCCTGATTTCTTGGCGGATGTTGGATCAGACAGTGACCTGCTCTCATTGGACCGACCTGTAGAAATAAAGGCTGAATGTATTTACCTAGATCGACCATCAGCAGGCGTCCCAGTGCCGTGTAGAAGGTGGTCCGACATCTCATGTCGCTCAGATTGGACTGGTTGTTCACTCCGAGGAAGGAGAAGTGCTCACTCTGACACACAGGACAGGGAGAACAGCACATTCTGATTAAAGTCACATTTAAAGGACCTGTGTGTTGTAAAAAAATAAACATACGTGACGGTCTAATGTGAAGTATCCGTGATGTACTCACTGTGTGGTTATTCAACATGAACTGCACTGCACTGAGCTTCACCAGCTTCCTCACACTGCTGTATGTGCACAAGCATGAAGTCAAGGAGAAAACACAGACCCAGGAACACGTCACAAGTCACTGCGATCAAACTGACGCTGCTGATGTCTGGGATTTTACATCGAAAACGATCGGATGCAAATGCAAATCCTGATTTTCAAACTCTGTTGATCATTGATTTGTTTATGGAAACAGTTCATATGAATTTCTTCTTTAGCTTTTTGCTTCAAACTACATGTGTGTGTGTGTTCTCCCTCCTTTCACTGAGCCAGTTCACATACATGTACATGCACATCACACACGCTGTAACACGCTGATGAAGGATATCCTAACGAGAGGTCGTTCAGCAGCTGCAGGGTCTTGGAGGTGATTGGTTCACACTGGCCCCAGTACTTTAAGTTAGTGATGCTGGAAAAAAGGATGAAGTTCACAGTGACTCACAGGCTTCGACAATGTTCAGCATCATTTATTCACCACTTCATCATGTCTGACCGTTACATTAACACGTGTATTAACACGTTTTAGTTTAATTAACTGTGAGGAGGTTCCAGTTTGACTAAACGATCCTTCTGGAGCTTTCGACACCGTCTCACAGTCTTTATCAGCCCGTGGCATTTTCTTGGTTGTTATGGAGACAGCTTATCACATGACCCAGGTATGGAACCTGAGTCATGTGAGAACAGGTGGTCAAGTGTGACAAAGGTCAAAAGATGGAGGCTGTGAGCTGTGACTAAAAGCTACATTAAAATCTAGTAAGTGGAACTTGAGTAAAGTGTTTTTATTTCATTGTTTCATGTTTGTTTTCACTAATGAGGTCGAAAATATAGTGAGACTCTCTTTCTCTTTGAATTTTCCATTTTAATTTTAATTTTAATTCTAGGTCAAATTGTCCTCCATTACTGATTGTTCTGGTGAGGAACAGAGTTTTAAATGCAGAGAATCATTCAGCCATCTTTGTTTTTGTTACTCACATTTTCCCTATAAAGACACTGAGGACCATCGTCTCGTCGTTCAACCCCAGAACTTCTGATAGTCGTCGATAAAGCTGCAGTTCAAAAAACAATGTGAACAGTCACACAACCATAAAACTGCACGTTCCAACTCTAATACTTCATATCTAAGAGACAATGAGCTCTAAGAACACTCTGAAAATCACCAGTGATCAAATCACCTGTGATCAGTTTAGGTGAACAACATAACACGCAGCTGCATTAGCTGCTAGCATCAACTTTAAACTCTCTCTTTAGCTGGATGCTGTCAGAAAATTCAATCACAATCGAGACAGTGACTGTGGGGATTTGAAGAATGATGGACAGGAAGCAGAGGAGCAGGACGGGACAGAGCCCGTCGCCTACAGGAACACTCAGCTAACAGCTTTCTATCTCAGCATGGAGACGACAAATGGAGATCTGAGGATAAAGAGCCGGGGGCTCGTCGGCAGCTGAAACAGGGCCCACGTGACACTGACGGCGTGGTGTCATGCGTGGGGCGGCGCCTCAGATGCCGGTTCTCGTTTTGACTGTTACGTGTTTGCAGTGATTTGCTTCAACGACAACAGAAACTTAACAACCTGTAACACGGACAGGAACCTGTGAGGTCTGGTTCTAGGTTCCGGGTCTCCACCATGATTAACGGACCAGAACATTTTGGGTTTATGCTTTTTAAAAGGCCACAGAGACAAACATCATCATGACCCCAATGACTGCAGAGCGGAAACCGAGCCGAGCACGGCCACGTGTCTGTCTGATGATGAGACCTGAACAGGGAATATCACCTGTACGGCAGAGTGAAACACGCTGCCCTGCAGTGTTTAGCCACACAAACATCATGTTTCATTAATGATGAAAAGGAGCCGTTACATGGCCCCGCCCAGAGCGGACCCAGAGCCTGGGTTTGGTATCACCTCCTGAGCCGAAACCAGATTCAGTTCCAGGAACTCGCCACGAGGCAGGCGGAGAACAGAGGAAACAAAAGCAGAACCTGAGACCAGGACACTTACAGGTCGATAAGTTCCTACAGCGGAAACATCACAGCTGATCCAGCTTATTAACAGCCAGAGCTGAGCTGAACTACACCAACCTAACCCTAACCCTACGCATTGTGGATGTACACTCTGTGATGGGGGGGGTAGGGGGCAGGCACATGTGCAGACAAACTACAGTCTCTAGGTGGCACCACTTATCTGGGATGTTCACATTTTGCAGTTTCTGCTCCAAACAAAGAGAACACACTCAGTCAGTCAGCGTGAAGCGGCGACTCCATCACGTCTCACTACACAATAGTACAACACGAGCAGTACCAGACTGAGACTGTGCGACTCTATGGAAACTGCTGCAGTCAGCACCAGCAGACACCAGTGTTCAGGACAAAAGACCTGCTCATCCCCATCAACCTGGTCCCATCAACCTGGCCCCCACTAACAGCAGACATGCAGGGTTACTGAGGGGGGGGCAGCAGGGTGTGAAGCCAGGTCAGGGTTAATTTAACACTGATGCTGCCGACAGCAGCAGCAGCAGCAAAATCAAAAGCCGTGCTTACCTTTGATGATTTCTGCACCTGGTCACCGATGTAGATCTTTCTGAACTGTTCGAAGAAGCTGAGCATGGCCAGCTCCAGTCTCTCATTCCCAGCCTGAGCGAGCCGAGAGTCGGTCAGATTCATCAGCTGGAGCACCCTGAGACGAGCAAAGACACAGGGTTTTAACAGGCCTCGTATCATCTGATTTTTATTGTCGGGAGGCTGAAGCACTTTTCAGACATGGAATATGAAACGTTTCAGGCTTTTTCCACCTGTGACCTTAATGTCAGGGAAGTCCAGTTCAGACAAACACCTCATTATCTAAACACGCTGGCAATTTTACAGATGTACAACCACATCTATTGTAGTTTCATTTACAGCCACTTAAAGTGACAAGTTCTCCTCAGTTTCCCTGCCAGTGTTTCAGAGAGCGTTGAGCCTTTACAGTGACAGACTGACCCGGCACACAGTGCAGCAGCCAGCGGAGGCTCTGCAGCAGCGGATCATATCTCAGCTCCCTCTCATGGCGTAGTAACTGCTGAGAGCGATGATCAGCTGCTTCATACAACAGCTTGTTATGGATCAGAAAAGTTTAAATTCATTAAAACCTTCCACAAACTAATTAAAGGCTCTTCGGAAATTAGGTTGGGGGTGTTTCAGTCAAGTGAAGAAGATCACAGCATTTAACTGCAGGAACGTACGATGGTGGAAAACCTCCCACAGAAACACAGCTGAGAAATATTTGATTAACATCTTCAGAAACAAACCATAAACAGAGAGTATCATTCAGATTTCAGAGAAATTCACTCAGTCATTCTTGGTTCTTACCGACAGACTAACTCTCCGTCCATAGCGTCCTGCTCGTCTGTGCTCGCAAACGACACCCGTCCGCCAATCACCGCTCCGATTATATAAACCAACCACGTCAACCGACCTGTGCACACAGGCAGACGACCCATCAGTCAGACTTTTATTACCCTAACAACAATACGGAAAAACAAGAGCCCGATGATCAGCGTGTTAATGTGTCAGCAGCACGTACCCTCCTGCACGGTGACGTCTGCGGCGCTCGAGTTGGTGGACTGGAGCAGCTCCTGGTAGGTCTGAGCCGCCTGGTCAAACAGCTGGACCAGCAGAGCGCACGTCTTCTCGTACTCACACCTGCCGATGGTGGATAACTGGTCCAGCTGCTGCTGAACGAGGCCGGCGTCATCCAGAGGGTCTTCTAATCCGTCTCTGTGGAGCAAACACGTTCAGACACACTGATTAATAATTAACAATAAGCATATGGGTAAGTTAAAAATAAATAAATAAACAAACGTGGTCAACTATCAGAGCAGAAGAACCAGTCAGTCCTAGTCCACCAAAATAAAAGCAGCAGAGTCCAAAGCTGGACAGACAGAGACGTCTCCCCTGAGACAGAGGTGTGGACTGGTGCTATGATACGAAGCTGACTGTATTCAGTTATTTGTGATGTCAAGCCTCAGCAGCCACCTGAGGATGACATGGACCGACTCCAGCCGCGATGTGATGTAGGCCTTGGTGACCTCAGGAGTGTAGGTCTCCAGCAGGTGAGGTTCAGTGGCTTTCACGTACGGGACCGATGCTGCCAGACGCTGCCACAGACTCAGCAGGTAGTGAACGCTGTTGGGAGCAAACTCCCAGTGCTGACACACAGGAGAACAGGAGGAGGAGAACAGGTGAGTAAATTACTGGTACTACAGCCAAACAACTTCTTCTGGTTCACTGGAAGAAGGACACTGGTGAGTTATTAAATCCCTGCATCCTTTTCTTCTTTCAAATAAAAAATTTAATTTTACAGAGAGAAGCAGTCAGCACCCACCTGCAGACTGGTGACGGTGAAGTTTGCTATGAGTCGAATAACTTCAGGGTAGTTTTCTACTTTGACCAGCTCCCCGAGCTGGTAGTTACTCTTCAGCCTCGCCAGCAGACGACAGAACTCGTGGTAGTTATTAGGATCTGGCAAACACTGCAACACAAAATGTTTCACCGCGTCAGACAACAGCTGGTACGAAACACAGCCAGAGAAACGAATCTGTGTGACGGAGGTGTGTTATCGACCTGTGGGTTCGCTAGTATCCTCTTCACCCCGTCCACCAAATGTGAGAGAAACTTTGCTCGTTCTGCGTTGTTGAAGAGAGACCTCCTGACAGAGGCTATCTGAACTAGACATGACAACACCTGCACGCACACGCACACGCACACGCACACACACACACACACACACACACACACACACACACACACACACCAGGCGTTATGTTTAGTGTGAGAGAGTCATCTCTGATACAAACGTCAGGTAGAAGTCTGTAATTCTAAGGTCACATCACTTACCAATGGGGAGAGGGACGGAGGGATGGAATGATATAAATTGAAAAAGAGCTGCAGAGTGGAGGAATCAAGAAATGCTGCAGGAGAGACACAGAGGAGAGAAGCTGTCAGAGCCAGTTCAGCACATGTTGATATTTAAGTTTCTCATCACATGAATCTGCATCAGCTACCTGATCTCCATGACGTGGGGATCTGAACGGTGCAGAGGTCGTCCGACGACTCGTCTGTGGAAGTTCCTATAAAGTCGTAGTTGAGGCAGTTGTAGCTGAGTTTGAGCAGCTGCATCAGCAGACCGTGCTGAGATTCATCATTCAGGTTCAGGTTCTTCCCCGAGGCCTGAAAACACACAAAGACAACACACCGGCCTCAGCTTCCAGTGGCTCGCTCCTCTCTGAGCTGATTAAAACAAGCCGCTCAGTCATTTTTCACAGCTGCTGTCCCGAGTTCATCCTCTCTCCAAGCTTATTTCTAAATATATTTCTTCTTGTAAGAGCTACTCGCCTCATGTTATTAAACTGTCGAACACAAACTATGCTCTTTCACCTGCTCTGGTCGTTCAGTGAAGCTTGACGCTCTGAAATCAGGTATGTATGATTTTATCTTGCTGTTACCTGTGAGATAAACGCACCTGTTTGAGGAGGTTGCAGGACAGAGTGAAGATGTCGAAGAGGGAGGAGTCTCTGAATGATGATGCTATCTTCCTATGTTTGGTCAGAGGATGTGTCGTGTCGGCCTGAGGAGGAAACAGACGACGTAAAGTGTTTTTAACACGAGAGAGAGAGAGAGAGAGAGAGAGAGAGAGAGGCGACAACACAGGTGAGAGAGAGAACGAGCGTACCTGATTGATCTCGTTGGTCAGCTGGGACAGAATGGTCACCCCGATGATGCAGTGTTCAACACTATCCTGTGAACACACCAGGTACACATCAACAACACAGCTCACAGTCCACCTGCAGGTTTTTTTATTCACCACACTCACCTGCAGAAAGCGCGTCACATCGGCGATGACGTTTCTGAAGACGTAGTCATCTTTCTGACAGTCGAACCAGCCCAGCTTGGTGATCCTGGCGTACAGCTGGATCAAAGCCTGGGTCACGAATGCCGCTAACTTCGGCCGCGTAGCCAGGTAATTCAGCACATAGTTCCCTGTACGTCACAGAGGTAACAACACCAGCGGTGTGAGACTTGAACAGCAGGTCACCTCGTGTGATTTCAACCAGGTCTCAGTGTTTAGAAACTTCAAATGCAGGGAGACGGTATGAATTCAGGACAGTCACATACGATGCAACAGCAACTGTGTTTCTAACCAGCTGCAGACCGAGGCCTCTCTGCTGTGCCCTTCCATCACTCACATCAGGTTTTGGGAACCAGCTTACAAACAGACTCTGATGACACTGTTTTTTAATATAACACACCCATTAAAAATGCATGGACACAGCCACACAGGGTCCAGTGCAGCCCACACTGATCAAACAGGCCATTGTGCAGCAGAACATCACACTCTGTCCCTGAAGTCTGACTGTTTATTCCCGATGAATCAAACTTTGTGTTCTGTCCAGGCAAAATGGTAAAACACAAGGCAGGCTCGCTGAGGTTTCCCCTTCACGTCACTCAGCTCCTCACAGCGCTACGTGTTTGAACTTCAGATGAACTAGTGTTAGAATCAGTTTACATAACTCTGAGTCGTTCCTGCTCCCCAGTGTTTCCCCTATCATCGTATTAGAGTAGGGTGCATTAACCTTCGGCCAGGTTAAGGTGTGAGATACTCACGGATGTCGATGCGTTGCTCGAGGGGTAGAGGGTTACTGGTTCGAGATACCAGTTTAGACAAACAAGTGGCTGCAAGAAGCTGGGAATATGACGACTGTGACGAGAGAGAAACATCAGAACATTAGAACTTTTTCAAGACAACATGAAGAACATCTTGAGTGGTAACTGAGTACTGATCGAAACTTATTTTATGCTGGTCAAAGACTATTTATGAGCTGTGACTGAAGTGTAAATCTGGCTGATTTAAAACAGTCACACAGACGCTCTGGACACTGGACACAGAGCAATGAAATGAAGGAGCAGAGTCATTTATCCTGATTAACAATGATCATCATCATCATCATCATCATCGTTCCTTAATATCAGAAAAAACCCAAAACAAAACACACAATCAGTTTATAAAATCTGATACCAATAACCCAGAGAGGCAGAGTGACAGGGGCCATTCTGCTGCTACAGTGCTCTCACTGACTTTACTACAGTAAAATATTAAACACAGAGGTTTTCCTTCTAGAGGCGTATTTTGCCAGCGTGACACCACAGACTCGTCTGAGGACACTCACACTGCCTCGCTCCAGCAGTAGCTGACATTTGCTGAGACAGTCGGGGCTGTTGGTGAACTCCACCAGAGCTTTCTCTGCCTGGTGTCGGACGGCGGTGTCGGTAGTCTCATACAGCTGCTTACACAGGATCTCCAGCTGGGCAAGGCCCTAGATAAACACAGAAACATGGGAGACGCAGCTTATCAGTGACCAGCAGACTCATCTGACCGACACACACTCTCAAGATTTCACAACAAGACCAACCTTGTAGGAACAGAGGGAACGTCATGGTCTTTACACATTCACATACAAACAGAGACAATCATTTTACCCACAGGTTGATAGTTTACCGGGGGGAGTAAACAATATTATTAATATTATTATTATTATTTACAAATACAGTTATAAAATGCATTTGGAGCAGACAGGACAGAGAGGTCAGCAGTTCTCTTACTGAATAATCATATACAAACATTTCTAAAGGACACATATGTTTAATGGTAGCAAGCTCCATTCATGTGACACACAGGGAAAGTGCTGAGTCATGCACAGTCACAGCGAGATGCCAGTTACTGATGAATATCTTCAAAATGGTGGAGCCACAAGGTTAAACAACAGCGTTAGAGGCTGTGGGGTCTGTGGAGGTCTGGATTTAGAGGGGGGGGGTCGGAGATGGGTCTGTATCTGGAGGTGCATTCACTGCTCACTGCATCGGTGTCAGGAGTCTGGAGCACAGTGTGCTTATGGGGAGAACAAGTGATGAGGTGAGGAGCCATGTTAACTGAAGCAGGTATGACACGGTCTTACATCATATCTGTGCACCGGGAAACTCTGCTGGCGTCAGATAAGAGCGCAGCCCCGAACCCTGCCTGAACACGAGCCATCTGCTGCACCACAGGAAGCCAAACTCTCAATACTTTAGTTTATAGTTCACACTGATAAGGCTGCATCACAGCGAGCTGGAAAACGTATGCAGGCTGAGCAGTGGGGCAGGGTGGTGACGTGACGGCCCGACGCCATGATAATGAGGTTCAAACGTCATCACAGTAGACCACACACACACACACACACACACACCGGACACACACATATTTATATGATCATATGTCTCTTCGCTGCCCGAGCACAGAGAACGTCTGAGCCTGTGGAAACATCCTGATAAACAGGATCATGTTCCAAAACATCAACAGGCGATTAAAGTCAAACACATGTTCGTTTCATGGACTGAAGCATAAACTGGTCCCTTCAGACAACGTACACGCTGGGTTTCTGAGGCCACTGCGCAAACCGCATCATGTAAACGACGTGTTGAATAAGCAGCACGACTGAACGAGGCAGGGTGACACTGAACTCCATGCACCTGACACCTGCTCATGCACCACCTGTAAAATGTCGTGGAAACCAGGTTTTCACAACGTGCACAGAAAAAAATTACTTTGACGGACAGAAATGATCTGTGTCATAACCGACAGCTGCAGTGTCTGTCTATAACATTAACACGTCTGTAACGTGGACGATCACACGGTGGGACGTTAGCAGAAAGTGTCCATCATATGCTGAGACAGATTCATTGTCTCATCTGATTGAGGTTAAAATCAGTTTTGATGCTCGGAAAAGATTTGACTCTGTGGCAGTGAATAAAAAGCCGGCGTGAGCGGTGTGGCCTGAGGCACAGACGGTGTGAGCGTGCTGTAACTCACACACCTAACAGTTCATCGGATGAGGACAATGAATAAAAAAAACGAAACAGACTAAATTCAGTTACAGAGAACTGATCTGTGAAATGACACACGAAGCATCTGATCCAGAATCTGTGTCAGAGATGTGACCTGCCGTTCCCTCGGTGAACAGCAGGTCTGCTTCTTACTGACACACAGTTCACTGCAACTCAACGACCACAGGGTCTGAGCAGACGCCAGCATCAGACATCACTGTGGCACGACATGAATTAAAGTCACTACAGGTCTGAGGTGAGGTGGCTTCAGACGCAGCCAGTGTCAGATTATTTCCACCAGAGCAAACCAAAGGAATGAGAGAAGGAAACAATCAAACGGCGGTGAGACTCAGCCAAAGCTGCTTCCCATCCCAACGATTTCCTCAATTAATCGATCAATCATTCAGCTGCCAGCTGACGTCAGAGTCAGCCCCCGAACCCACAGATGTTCATACTGTCTACCAGGACTAAAACAGAGGACAACAAGACGCCTTTGTACTTCACAGACTGAAAACACTCAACTAATTCATCAATTATCAGAACAGTTCATCGACTAAGTGACGAATCGCTGCAGCTCAACTTCAAATATCATGTTTCATCCAACCAGCAGTCACACAGGAGGGAACACATCAGGAACTGAACTCAGTCTACAACCAGTCACTGTTTTCATTACTGATCAGTCTGCTGACTAATGTACGACTGAACTGTTCCATGCATTAAAGTTCAGGCTGGAATCAGTGCAGTCACATAATCTACAGGCCGACTCACAGGATGAGTTTAACGGACCTCTGCCTCGTCTGTGCACCAGGAGCTTAAACATTTATCAACCACATCCAACAGTACATGTTACATATTCACAGCTCTGTTCAATAACAGCCTCACTACACAGATATGGCTCGATCTAAACCTTGCACACACTTGGCCAATAAATCTGATTGGGATTCTGAGTATACAACCAAGGTGTCAGTTTCTTCATGCTGTATTTATTTCAGGGCTGCAGCCATCAAAGATTTCTGCTGATTTAGGATCAAACTTTACTTTTCCTGACGTGAAACACTAGAAACTTGGACAGTGCTGTGAGTCCTGGGGAGGTGAAACACAGAA
Organism: Toxotes chatareus; assembly: GCA_016801885.1. Classification (NCBI taxonomy): domain Eukaryota; kingdom Metazoa; phylum Chordata; class Actinopteri; family Toxotidae; genus Toxotes; species Toxotes chatareus. Next base: position 17,896,085 of record CM028896.1, on the reverse strand, counting down.
GAGCAGCCAGCAAATCACACTCACACTGAAGAAGCTGCAGCAGACAAACGCTTCACATTTTTGGGTAATAAATGATCAAAGTATGAGGTGATTAATTTTCTGACAATTCATCAACATAAATATATATATTTTTAAATCTACATGGTAGAAAAAGTGTGAGGATCCTGGAAACATCTTCAGATCAGAGATAAATGAAGACTTTCTGGGTTGTTCACACATCAACGGGCCTTAATTTTCTCTCTGTAACTGGAATACAAATAATTCAGAGGCACAAACTCAGGATAGATTAGATTTCCTGACTGTTTGTGCCGTCCTTCACTAAGTGATGCTAAAGTTCAGTTAATAAAAATGACAAGGGTCGAAAATCACATTCAAAAACAGCTTTTTTGGAGCTGAAACCATTCATTGACTCACTGATCACCACAAAATTAATCTGCACTACTCGGATAATCGATTAATCTTTCCTGTCATTTTTTTCCAGTAAAAATGACAAACACATGGATTCACTGTAAAGTGACTCAGTGGGAAATTATGATTTCTCTGTCAATCAATAAACAGATCAAACTGTTTACTGATTGACAGAGAAAATAGGTTTATCAATACAGAAAATAATCCATAGCTGCAGCCATGAACATGACAGAACAGTTAGTGTCACCCTGTGACTGGTAACAATGGGATGAAATTATGATCTAATTCAGGGATATTTTCCCCGGCCTGATCTCGATCCGTTCTTTGAAGCTCACGTGACAAAGCAGCATAAAACTATAATAAAGCTCGTTTGGAAAACTTCCAGAGAAAGTGTCAGCGATGCAGCTCCTCCATGCTGCACAGCTCTGAGCAGCTGCTTTCGGTTTCTGCCATGAGCCTGAAGCTGCTCGTGTTCACCACCGACTACCGTCAACTATCTTTCATATTTAATCAACATGTACACTGCTTGATTTGGGATGTGGGTCAGAATGAAGCTACTAGTCATAATGTTCCTCTGCTGAGCTGCAGAACAACACAGGCTACAAATACCACAGTAACACAGAGTCAGCTCTGTGACTGAGACAGCGAGCTCCTTCCTCTCTCAGGACATTATGGAGGACCAACAGAGACAGGTAACAGCAGCGAGGACAAACCTGGCAGTTAAACTTCAACCACTGCACCCTCTCCTCCTCTCATCTCTCCCCCTGATTCCCAAACATGTGTCGGAGCAGCTAGCTTCAGGCAGCCTAGCTAAACAACACAGCACTGCTTGGTTACGCACATAAACAAGCCCGGTGTAAAATCCCCGGTGTCCGCAGGTCAGAGTTTACCTTCCCCGGCAGCCGTGGGACAGCAGCCGCCGGCATGAAGCCGGATTTACGGACAAACAGTCCAACAACCCGAATCATGTTTTCAAACGGGCTCGGGCGGGAGAAGTTGACGTCTGGGCTGAAGCTAACATTAGCCTAGCTTGCTAAAGGGTCAGCTACCTTTAGCTCAACAGCGCAACAAGTAAATTTAAACTTCTGGATAAAAAGCGCCGCAGAAAAAGTCACAGTGTGAGTCTGCGGCATGATAAATGTTCACACTGTGGTACACACTGGCGCCAAACTGACAGTTAACCTGTTCGTGTTAGCCTCACAGCTATCGGTCCGCGGCCAACCCGTTTGTGTTTTATTGTTTACTTCAATAAAATACGCCGATAGCTCGCGCAGTCGTCCCGGTGGTGATGCGCGTTCAGCTGGCACGGACACCGGGAATCCAGCAGACCCCGGCTCGCAGGCTCCGTGAGTCCTGTTCTCGTTTTACAGCCTGAAATCCCCCTCACAGCTAACACAAGCTAGCCCTGCATCCAGCAGCCTGAGCAATGACAGCAGGCCACAAGTCAACACAGGCGGCCACATCCTTTCTTTTACCGCCGGACAGCTTCAGCGCGGCCGCCTCCTGCACGCAACGGCCGCGCACAGCTTCCGTGCCGGGAACACAGCACCCGAATCCGCGCTCAGACTCATTTTCAAGCTCCCGGAGAAACTGTCGGTTACAAAAACATGAAACCTCTGCTTACCTGCACATGATCCGCCATTTTTCTCCATTTCATGCACCTCTCACTCCCCCGCTTATGGGTATGGAGAGTGACAACAGCGCCCCCCCAGGCAGCCCCTGGAATAACTCCCCATTCATTTCAGTCTGCAGATAAACACGAGACTTGATGCAACAACAGCGACTTTACAGAGCTCAGTCACCTGAAGTACACTTCACTCATGTGGTTCTCAGGTACTGTACTGCAGTACACTTCTGTGGTACTCGTTTCATGCTACTTTATGCTTTTTACTCCAATAATTTATTTGAAATTTTGATAATTAGAATTTACATCAGAAAGCTTATATATTATTTAATGTTATTACATTTAATATATAATATATATATTACTCTACTCTTCTACTCCACCAGAAGCGTAGTAGTAACTATACTCTAAGTATAGTTACTACTATACTATACTAACTATACTCTAAGTAGAAACAATTTTAATAATTCATTGTTAAAGTCATTGTTCAAACACAAATATTTTGTTGGACCCAGCATCTTAAATGTGAGGATTTTCCACTGTCCTTTGTCTTAACATCACAATAAGTTGGAAATCTTTGTGTTTATCAGAGCTGAGACACTGTGATGGTCATTTTCCATTTTCAAATCTTAATTGAGAAAATATACAATTAATCAGATTAACCAGTTATGACAATAATAACTTCACGTCAACCAGCTACACATTAAAATGCTACTTACGTATTAATGCATCAGTAAAAATTATGCATTAACATATGATTTTCTGCATCATGACCACTTTTAGTTTTGACACAAATAAGCACATTTTGCAGATAACACTTATGCATATTTACTGTGTGATATTGTCATTGCTCGTACTGGAGTATTACTTTTTGCAGTATTTTTACTTTTACTGAAGTAAAATACCTGAATACTTCTTGCAGCACAGGTTTGTAAATTTTAACACATTGCAATAAGCAGCGCTTCTAGTTTTTGACTGTCTGTACACCAGAATATTTCAGGGTATTGAGGCATTTCACAGAAAATTAACTGGTGAATTCATCAGAATTTGAACAGTAAAGAAGAAAATGGCACTCACACTTCACACTTAGATCCTACACTATTTCCTTCTGAATTGACCCAACTCAGCAGCAGGAGGAAGAACAGCAGCTTTCTGCTGTGACAGTTAATATGTTTGTCCTCTACTGATTCACAATGGTTGGTTTGAAATACATATGTACATGTTTGATTTTGGCTTTGACAAGATCGTACAAATTATTCCTGATAAACAGCATATTAACTGTAAATGTGTCAGTTCAGACACACTCATGCGTTGCTGTTCCTAAACATAAGGAGAAGTAATCGTTAGGGACATACTGTGAGGCTGGACTGTTAATGATGTGACTGCACCTGGTTTATTTTGATTTATTTGCTACTTGGTTTTACAGACTGTTGTAAATCATGACCAGTTTAAAGTTAAATACGACTGGTATGGTATGCTGGACAAAACAGTATATTAAATAGTAACTGCAATAACACACTGTAACTAAACAGTTTTATTACTAGGACCTCATTAATATTTGAAAATAATAAAGGATCAATATGTTTTAATGAAGGTTTTCTGACTTCGTTCATAAATTGTTGATAAATGTTTCCTGAGGGAAATTAGGTACAAGATAAGCCACAAACAGTTGGTACAAAAGAACAGAAACACAAGAATGAAACTGCCCATAAATCAAAATTAAATCTCTGATACAAAAGTAAACAGTTAGTGGAGAACACTCTGTAAAACAAACTGAAAAACCAATATTCTGCATTCTACAGTACTGATGATATATTCTACAGTACTGATGAAGAGGAGTGGTATAATGTGATAAAATATAATATAGTGTAATATAATACAATATACCGTAATGAGTAGGTGTATGATCAGTAAAATCAAACCACAAAATGCACTGTGATCCACTTTCTCATTTTTTATTTATAAATCATTTTATTTGTATTATTTTTGTATTTATATACAAATATGATTCTCTCTGTATTTTAGGAAGACGTGCTCTTTGTGTTGCGACATGTTCTAAAAACTATAAAGATTCATAATGATTCATTTTAAAAATCACCTGTTTTAACGGGAACCTGTCGCCGCTTTGTCTCCTCGGTTCGTGTTGTCATGTTTCTCTCTGCCGACAGAGGGCGACACGTCACCTCTCCACCGGAAGTGACGAGTTCTTGTTCCGGCTGAGCAGGAAGTTCTCGTTCAAATAAAACGTCTTTGAATGGCAGCAGAAATGTGTGGTTCGGGTTGTGTTGTGATCCTCCTTTCTGTGTTCGTGTCTGTGGGAATTTAACGACAAACGACGCCGAAGTCGTAGAATAAGCTCGCGTTGTTAAACTGCCCTCGGGTTGTGATCGGTGGTGCGTTCCCGTGCCCTCGGAAAAAGTGTGACTGTGACACATGAACATGCGGTTAGGTGCGTTCACAGACACGTGGTACTCACAGGTTATTTTCAGAGCGGAGGGGGTGAGGAAGTGTACAGAAGAAAATGTTCATATCGGTCACTGGAGGAGAAGTAGAACATAAAAGAAAATTTAAATACTCTAATCAAGTACAGGTACCGTAAAATTAGAGTACAGAACAGTACTTGAGTAAATGTGTAAATGTTTCTTTCCATCACTGCACGATTTAAAACATGTGATCAAAAACGGATCAAAGGGGAAAATATCAGCGTTTGTCCTGCTGAGGTGTTTCACACACAACATGTAATAACAGGAGCCTCTTTATCAGAGTATGTTAAATTAAACATCCTGACCAATGACAGAGCTGACCCTGCTTCACTGTCCATGATGGACGTGCTGTTGTTCCTCGCTGTGGCCACTGGAGGGCAGCAAACACTCAGCATCTCTCTATATACGCTGAAACTTGCTCTGAACAGCCCTTTAACAGTTCGTGCTCAGGGTTTACGGGTTCAGCCGTGACTGGACGGAAACACACGAAGTCAAATTAAATCCTCATAATATTTGACGTTTTGTGTAAAACCTGTCGCAGTCAGTGACGGCCCGGGCTCTGGTGATGCTCTCCCTGCCTTCACTGCAGCCTCCTCCAGCTCTTGGTTGTTGTGGGGTCTCCGCGGGGTACCAGACCTCTGTCGTCATGGTTACAATGATGGTCACAGATAAGAGAAACACTGATGACTATTGGTTTCATACGGGAGACGTCTCCCATGTCATGTCACGTGGGTCGTAATAAGCTGCACAGACGCTTGTTTACGCGCCCAGAACAATGATTTGAGGTGTCCAAACACCAGGCTCTGTGCCGGCCACTCTGCACCTGTGGTTCCTCCTGTCTGCCCATAACACAGACTCATGTTTTCTAACAGACATGAGAAGAGGTTCCTCCGTGAGAAATGACTGATCCCAGTTTATCTGGTCTGATCCAGCACCGGGTAAAAAGCGTCTTTATCTGCCCTTTCCTCAGCAGCCGTTCAGAAGCAGTGAAGTGCTCCACTCTTGACCTTTAGCTGACGCCTCCCTGCTGTGCTGCGGTATCACACCGCTCAGCAGAGTCTGGTCTCTGCGCTCGGTTAGTGTGTGTGTGTGTAAATAAAAATGTAATCCACAGTAAAGTCAGTCACATTCTCCTCGTTCAGCTCCAAACAGCAGATCATCAACAGTTAAACTGATCTGTGAGCAGATTTATTCTCTAACAAACTCGTTCAGTGTCATTGATTAGAGGCAAAGACAATGAACTCCTGCAGCTTCTTCTCATTAAGGAGTAAAAAAGAATAAATGTGTGTTTAATCATAGGAAAAGAAACAACATGCACACATGTAAACCTACCTTAAACCTGAGTACTTGTGGTGACTAATGTCTTCCTCACGGGGGCAGTGTAGGACCAGGTGTGTCGGTGTACCGTCTGTGAAGAGTGCTAACACAACCACCACACACTCTCTCTCTCTCACACACACACGCACACACACACACTATCAAACACATGATAAACCTGATGCTAACATGTTTACGTTTCTGTCAGTTTTTGCCCTCAGCCACAGATACAGGGTTGTCTGTTTGTGTGCAGGTGTGTGTGTGTGTGTGTTCTCTGCAGACAGAGAACAGGAGGAAGCACAGACCTGTGTTTGATGAAAGTCAGCTGTTCTCTCTGTATGAAGACGAGTGGACGATGGAGGAAATAAAGACACGATGAGAGGAAGGGAAAACAAGCTTTTAGAGCAGAGAGTGGGGTGAGGAAGAGGACGGTGATGATTAAAACAAACGGAGCGGGTGTCTGAGAGAAGATGGAGAGTAAATAGAAAAGGGAAATGGAAGCGAGTGAGGTTCAGAAAGAAAGACCGGCACAAGACGAAATCATAAATGGAAGGGGAGGAGGGGGACGAGGTCTCCAGAGCCGGGGCCACAGGTGGCCCCTCCTGACTCTATCAGGTGGAGGAGATTGTGGTCCACGGGGAGAGGAGGATCGATGGGTGGAGGACAGACTGAGACGGAGCAAACGAGGAAATTAGCTGCTTCAAATGTGTCCCCAGACGCTAATGTCCTCCTCTGTCCTTGACTCATCCATCATCTCCTCCTCTGACTTTCAGCTGCTTTCAAGGCCCCTGATCTACACCCTCTGCCCCGTCCACTATCACACACACCGCTACACTACTGCACAACTACACAACATCATGGGATTCATGTTTACTGCTCGTGAGTGTTGGTGTTACCAGCAGAGGTCCAGGTCCAGGTGGAGAGGAGGGGGACAGGTGGCCCATCTTGACTCTGTAGCACCAAGAGACACAAGAGACACACAAACAACCGCAGAGAGACACACAATGACTATAAAGTAACGCAAGGAGACACAAAGAGACTTGAAGCAAACACAACAAGACGTTAAACTGATGGTTAAAAAGTCTTGGTAATTGTGTCTCTGACGTTGCTGTGAACGATCTGTGTGTGGGAAACTGGTTCTTACAGTAACACGACGGGACATGAACACAGCTTTATTCAGTCAAAGGAAGTTCCCACAGTTTTACTGAACCTTTAAAGCCTCGTTCAGAGCTTCACATCTTTTACCTGGTTCTGTTGTTAATCTGTCACATGTGGTTTTCCTGTCTCTTACTGCACGCTGCCTGTGTTGTCTCTGTCACCGTCCTGTGATGCTTGTCACTTTACATTTCACTGTACATCCTGTGACCAATTACAAATCCCTGACTCCTTTTCAGGCTTTTACCTGAGTGTACATCCTCCTCACATCTCTGAACCAGGCAGTGTGCACACAGCCAGCGCTAACAGCACAATGCTGTGTGTGTGTGTGTTCACATGGTTACAGGACCACACACAATTTGATAAGATGTATTCAGGGAGCTCTGAGGAAATAAAGGGCTGCAGTTTATCTGGCAGGAGAAAATACTGCAGCTGTGTGTGTGTGTGTGTGTGTGTGTGAGACCTGCAGCTGAGGATATAATATTCCTCACTTCATTCTCTCACAGGAGCTGCAGCTGAGGCGAGTTATGAGTGTGTGTGCAGTGTGTGTCATGTCTCTGAGCAGTGTATGTAAATCAGCATATGTTGATGAGAGCTGTGTGTGTCCACAGGGCCGTGACGGTGTGAGGGTTACAGAGCAGAGGCAGGCTGGACTGAACAGAGACAACACCGGCTCCCTGAGGTTTTCAGGACAGGGTTTCTGACCCTGGACAGGTGTCCCTGGTCAGGACGGGGTTTCTGACCTGGGACAGGTGGTCTGTGAGTGAACTGGTGATGAACACACCATGGGAATACACACAGTGTTCAGGTGACAGTGTGGTGTGTGTGTGTTTACAGTGTTCCAACCAAACAGACCAAGGATGGGCGCAGGCTGCGTGACTCGCCTCTTACTGTGGTGTGTTTTCATCATGTTATTGCTGCTGCGTCATGTTTCGGAGGCTGTGGAAGTCCATCAGTCCGACCATCCCGAACAAGACTACAGGGGCCAGTATGCTGCGGGGGGTCCGTGTTCATACACAGGTATATGTATCAGTATCACAGACTACAGGAAGTCATGTTCGACGTACAGTGATCGCCATGTTCCCTCTGTTCTCTGAGTGAAGTGCCACAGCTTCCTTCAGTGATTCAGACAGAGCGTGTGCTGTTTGTACGTCAGACAAACCTTCTGCTCTGTTGTCCTGTTGTCACGAACGTGAAATAAACCTGCTGTCACCACCTGCTTTACCAGCTCCAGCAGTTTCCTGTGGACACCGCAGAGAGGTCGCACGGTGCTGCTCACAGTGGCGGGCGCTGTGAGGAGAACAGCCTCCCCTCTGATGGCTGATGTGAGGTATTGTTGTGGAGCAGTCAGAGCTTATCAAAATGTGACAGTGCTGGAGAAACGGCTGAAAATGTTTCAGGGCTATGAACACCGCCAGGAGCTCTGAGTAATTTGTTTTGGCGAAGTGGAGCTGCGATGGCCATTTGCCGTTCGCCACCATTCAGCACGCAGCCCCCAGCCCATCAGACTGTTGTGACAACTTTCCTCTGCAACGTTGCTTCCAGCAGAGAGCCTGCACTAAAAAAGTCTGTCTGCGTTCAGAGCGTGGAGAGGGAGGCTGTGGACAGAGGAACGGAGACATCATCTGGACATCTCTGTTTTCAGCTCAACCAAACAGGCAGAGACAAGACTAATGGGAGGGGGGGGGGGCAGAGTACTGTCTACTCTTTCTGTCCTCCTTCCTCTTGTGGACAGTGCTGTTTGACCAATCAGGAGCTACAATTCTTATCCCACAAGAAAATCAATGAAGGAACGAATAAATACACAACAAAACAAAAGAGTGTTTTAAAAAGCAAAGATTTAAAAAGTTAGAAAACTAATTACTTTCCTTTAATTGTTTTCCTTTCACTCCCACTGACAGAGGCAGCCGAGTCTCTTCAGGGTGAAACATCCACACACTTCAGGTACAGGCAGCGACACTTTGCTCCCTCAGCGCTCTGAGTCTGGGTGATGTCTGAAATCACTAAAGCTGCTTCCCTTTGCCTCCTGAAAGTCACAGAGTGTATGTGTAGGTCAGTGTAAGACGTGAAAGAATGAACTGGATGTAGCTGATTATAACACACTGTAAATTATCCTGACAGAAGCTGAACCAGGGGAAAGTCTGTGCTGTGCTCCCCTTCCACCTCTGCCTGAGCTGAGCGCTCTCTGCCCGTGTGTCAGAGCAGAGCCCCCCCAGCTACAGACACCCAGCTCCCCTCTGCCAGATCACAGACCCAGCTCAGTCTGTGTTCAAGCTGCTCTAAGATATATTTTTCTCATTGTTACCCCCTTGTTCTGCTCTCCCTGCTGCCCCATCCGCTCCGCTCCACCTCCTGCCTCCAGCCCTCGTCCCGTCAGCCCTGCTCCTCTGACCTGGACCCCGCTCGGCTCAGCCCCGGCTTTCCCCCCGCTCAGCAGAACCAGCCAGCTCTGTCGTTACATTTCTTCAGGATCATAATTACACTGTCGTGTGTTTTACTCGGTGTCTCAGAGCCGGTGTTTTGCCAGGTATTTTATTTTTAGTGGAGCGAGCAGTGGAGCTCTGGGGCAGACTGACAGCAGCTGAACGGATCCATATCAACACTGACGGGACCTTTGAGCATCACATTCTAATCTGTTCATACTATATTTATGTCCAGTTCTTATTTTATCACATTATAGTTTGACTGTGACATTATCACTGTTCATTAACTTATTACATTTTCTGCAGTTATGAATTTCACTTTGGTTTTTATCCACACAGATGCTCGAACACTGAACAGGACAGGACACAGGACACAGGTGGATGGAAACAGTGCGGCCGTGGACGCTGAACCCAGGTCAGTGTCCATCATTTCTCTGACATTTTGCTTTATCTCCTCTGTGATCTGTGTGTCTCAGCCACTGCTGCAGCTCCAGCTGCTGACTGTGAAGGTCTGTGGGTCAACCAGGACAGAAAAGCCTCCGTTCATTAGACTAACTACAGACTCATGAGACACCACTGTCCTGAACCTCACTAATTAAAACCTTCAGCTGGAACGAGTGAACAGATTATTTTTATTCTTTTTCAGAGGTTAAATCAAGGCGTCCTGCTTCCCACTTATTTTGAGCTGCATTTTAAAATTCCCAGCTGGGTCTGGCTCCCGGCTGTATCACAAACCTTTTACCTCCTTGTCAGCTGAAGTGAAGCCTAAACTCTGCAGGCATGGCCCGTTTGGTCCTGGGTTTTGTTTGGTACACAAAAAAAAAAACACACACACACACACACACACACACACACAAAAACAAGACATAAATTTAGCTCCCTTGTGGCGAGAACATCAGCACACTGATTTGACCTATTTTAAACCTGCAGATAATCAGCTTAAGCTTGAAAGAAAAACATACAGTTATAGAAGCTCAGAGCATCTGTGGGATCACACACGTCAGTGTACAGAAGAATGATCACAGGTTTCTGTAGGAGGTGACCATGTGTGGCCATTCAGTGATCATGTGTTAGACAGTATGTGTGTGTGATATAGGATTTATATCAGTTAGAGATACAGTGATGTTACTGTGGTTCTGCTGGTTACTGAGGAGGTTCTGCAGGAGCTTTAGGAGCTTTAAGTGATCACTGAGGAGGTTCTAGTGTTAACTGGGGAGCATCTATTGGTTCTTTAGGAGGTTGTCATGGTAACTGAGGAGGTTCTACACTGTTTAGGAGGTTCTAGATGTTCTATTGGTTGTACAGGCTATTGAGGGGGTTCTACAGGACCTTTGGGAGGTTCTAGAGGTCAGTGAGCGAGTGAGTTAAAGCTTGTTAAGGTTTGTGTATATTCTGATGTTATTGTCCTCGACAGTTTGTGAAGCTGTGCATCAGCCGGAGGAGGATTACTGTGCAGACCTGACAAACAGACTGAGCAGCTGTGATAAGAGTCCATGCTGCAGTGTCTGTCCTCCGTGTGTCCTCCTACAGCAGGTAAAGAAAAGGCTTCGCAGCCTGTGATTACATGCTCCTGATTCTTCAGCAAACCACTTCACCTGTGCACACCTCCTTCTTCAGGATCTCTAAACAGTGTCAAACTCTTCTGTGGAGAATATCACTTTGTTTTCTAAGCAGTTTGCCTTTATTAATGTTTATTAATAATCTTCGTCCACGTCATCTGAATAACAGAAGACTCGTTACTCAAAGCAAATCTACAAACCCAGTTTCCTTTGGATGATCCAAATCCATCCTGCCCAGGGCTGTAGCTGTAGGACACTGAGGTCATTTCTTTTTTTGTTTGGGGGGGGGCTTCATGACCCGGCTTCATGCCCCGGCTGGCTGTGGGGTCACACAGATTACTTTTAAAGGACACGAGTCATAGAAGGAAAGAGTGGAAAACACTCTCCCATGAAGGAAACCTGCCTGTTAGCTCAGAGTGGATAATTAGTTATCAGCTGCAGCGATCTGGTCATTTTACGAAGGTGGTAGCACAGTTCACAGTGTCACTGTGGATTTCATGCTGTTTAATGAGTACTGCAAACATTTGTCAGGTTCAGTGTTTGACACTTCCTGTGGGAAATATTAGGGACGTCTAAGAGAAGGCAGTGGAAGATGAACATAAAATCAAGGGCTGTCAGTGATACAGGAAGCTGAAGGTTATGCAGAGCTTGATAAACAAGTAAATAAACTTTAAAATCAGTTTGAAAAGATGCAGCCAGTGCAGGGTCGCAGGCCGCGGGATAACGTGATCTCTTTTTAAAATCCTGACTGCAGCTTCTTTTAGGTAGCTCAGTAAATAGAAAGTGGAAGTAATGTCAGCAGCATCAGCATCAGAGAAAAGCATGTATCAGCATTTCACTATCATTCTGAGTTCATCTGAGTTTGGCCATGTTCCGAGGATGAATAATGATCTTTTCATGATTCTCATTAAAATGAAAAAGACATTTAGATGAGAGTCTAAAACCCCCCTCAGACCTGTTCGGACGTCTTTCTGCTTCTGATCATAAAAGTGTTCAGCTCAGATTTTTAAAACGAGTTACTCAACCAAACACTGATGCTACAGACGATAAGAGCAACAAAAGCAGCTTTACAGTACAGCTGTGCATCATCTGCGTACAGTGACGTTTCACATCATACTGATGAAGAAAATTCAACATCATTTACACTTGAAAACATCTGAGTGCTTGTAAAATTAAACTGGGGATTCTGTATATTAATATTTGAAGCACTATAAAGTGAAGAGTTCAGGTGGATTTAAAATAAAGTGAACTCATTCACAACTCAGGTTGTCACACCTGTCCATCAGTGTGACATGTGACAGAGTTTTGCTGATTGGAATCGTGGCTAATCATTCAGCACTGTCAGAGTGATTAGTGAACTCTGACCCCTCTCCGGTTTTTTCAATGGGCCATGGGCCAAACAGATTGATAGATTTCACAAACCAATCCCTGCTCACTCATAATTAGACTGCTATGTGACTCTGATAACAGCCTCAAGCAACAAGGGATCAATGACTTATTGGGAAAATATAATGGACACACTGCCTCAGGACACACACACACACACAGTCATGGTGCATTTGACTGTTCTAACTTTGAGAACACACACACACACAGACCAGTGAGAACAACTCTACAGATCCTAAGTAAACAAAATTACATTATCATATATTATCATAACCTTTCTAAAACTTTTTCCCAGAAGAATACCACAGTTACTGCAGAAATTTACAAGAGAAATACAAATGATCATTAATATTTAACATAAAACGTTATGGCCAACTTGTTAAAACACTCTCTAGCAAATACAGTCTCATAATCTTAATCAGTCAGTGGCTTTAAAGGTTGAATTTCCATTTTTCACCATGCTAGCAGCATAGCTCTGGGGCTAACAATGCTTATGCTGCTCCGAGGATCAAAATGAACAATTTGGTGATGCCCTGACTTTTCCTGTAGCGCCACCCGCAGGTCAAAGTGTTCACATATCCTCTGTAAGTATCTTAACAAATGGACTGGATGGCTTTCTGTCATAGTTTGTTCCAATGTTCATGTTCCACAGAGGATGAATCCTACTAACAACACTGCCCTCAGCCTCAGCCGGACTCTGTCTTTAGTGTGGAACAGAAAATGGAAGCACAGGTCGGAGCTTCACTAGTTCTACTGTCTACATGTCCTTTAAAAGCTTTTCCTCATGATGTTGAAGACAACGTTATAAACTGGTACATTCCTGGGGACAGTGGTGAGACACCCTGATGAAGACGGGTTATCTGGAAATGTTTGGTGAATAAAATGTGAGAGAAGTTGTTTTGCTGTTTGCGACAAATCAGTTCATTCAAATTCCAAATGACGCCATAAATCACTAAACAGACGAGCGCTTTAATTACCTGGCCTCCTGATAACCACTCTCATTATTCGTCCCGTTTTTCCTTCAGGGTTAGAAATGCCGAGGTCGGAGGACGAGTTTCACTCTGACAGAAAATGTGTTTGTGTGTGTGACAGGCTGATGTGTGTGTAAACGTGGCTCGGCGAATGCATATGAGTTTATTTGTAGAATATGAGACTCGCAGTTACGAGTTTGCCTCCTAATGCACTCCAGTGATTCTCATTCTGCGGGAATAGAAACCGATGAGAATAGCACAGAGTTGTTATTCTTTTCATAACATTCTCACACACACACACACACACACACACACACACACACACACACACACACACAGACTTGCAGAGGAATGCTTTGGTTAATGGCCTTGTGCTGCCAGTCCCAGTGCCTCTCCATATGTGGCTGCACTCCAAGTTGTTATTATTGATTGTGCGACTGGACCCGACCAAGGACAAGATAAGGTACAAAAGTCACTTGAGAGCTGCTGTTTGTATCTTTCAATGGACCTGCCTGTTCACAGTCCGCCCTGTTTTCAGCCATGTCCACAGACACACACGCTGTGTAGGACATAAACACATGGAAGAGGTTTAGTTTTTACTTCCACTCAACAGAAAACAACACAACAACCAACACTGTGAACACACTAAAGCCACAAAATCGTTTGGCCACTTGGGGGCAGCAGAAACAAGCTGTAAACACAACACTGATATATTTTCATCCTGTAAAGTAGTGAAGTGATCAGACAGTTGTTTATTTCCACGTCCAGCAGTAACAGAGCAGCACGCTCTGAAACTTCTTCCATTTTTTGTCCCAACTAAACAGAGAGGGAGTTGGCAGTTGTCATAGTAACCCGGCATAGGTTACGGATGGATGTGCCACACCACATCCAGAACAAACCCCACATTCTGATGTTCCAGTAATGCTGTCCAATTAATCTCTCCTTTCCTCCCAGGCATGTTCTCACCTCACCTCCACCAGCTCTACGCCCCACTTACACATCAATACACTACAATTGTTTTTCTCTGTGGGCTCGCCTGTTGAGTTCATTCTCTATATTCAATATCTAATTTATGTGTCTGCTGGGTTCTGCTGTGCAGGTAGTTTGTCTGTGCTCCCTGCTGAATCTTTAGCGCTGCTCGGACTCACGCAGGGAGCTCCCTGCAGAGAGGAGAACCTGCGCCACCAAATACAGCTGCAGCTGTGCAATAAGAGGTTCCTATAGAGAGTGTTTCAGCCGTGAAACAGGGGAGCACTGCAGTCCTGCTCACAGGCCAGAGCGGAGAGGAACACAGGCGAAAATACAGCCCTCCACCCATCACACACATCCACACATACACAGTGTACACAGCATTCTGTTTATATGTGTACTGCATCATGTCCTGTGCTGTCCTATTGTTCCAACTGGTCCGACTCGTGTCCGCGCAGTAAATATGAAGCTACAGCCAGAAGCTTGTTAGCTTAGCTTAGCTTAGCTATGACTGGATCTACCAACACAGTCCAACAGCCAGGAAAGCAAATCAGGATGTTTCCAAAATGTTGAACTGTTCCTTTAAATTCACAGTGAAACAGCCACAGCTGCTTTGCAGTGTGATATATTTCTGAGAGACATATTTAGCCCACCCTTGTTGGAACACATGGAGTGGACAAAATAATAGGAACACCTGTCAGTACAACAGGTTACATGTGAACAGCTGCACAAACTACTTTCTGCAAAGCTGAATTTTTTCTCACAGTTCTAACTTTAAACTCTGAATTCTAATTTCCTAACCCTCTACCATATAACACAAACTGAACATTAAACCAGAACGTGTGGACTCACTGGATTGGACTGATGTCCAGGTTCCAGGTGAGGACGGACACTGTGTGGTCAGACACAGGAAGCACAACAGATGAATGGATGAATCTGATAGTTTTACTGCAGGGTTTTATAGGAATGAACATAATGTGTTAAACAGCCACAGCATCAGTAAACATCAGTATCCTGTGAGTGTTAGAGCCACATTAAACACGTGAAAGGAACAAAGGGAAGTCTCACACACATGCAGTCAAACAGGTTCAGTGATCTGCTGCATTTCCACCTGAACCTCGTCCTCTTACAGAAGCTGCTCAGCAATGAAGGCAGGATTTCTGACAGTTATATTAGACTGCATTAGGTTTAGATAAGTGCTGCTGACAAACTGGGCACTGACTGTATGTTTGACTTACAGCCAGAGATAAGTGAACAACTTGGAACTAGGAAAATGTTTAATTTCACTGTGCTGTGAAAGGTCCTCTGTCAAAATGAAATGTGTCCACAGAGCTCCACTGCTGTCCAAAAACACATCAGCGAGACACTGTGACACTGGGCGACACGTTCCTTCATCACCATGAACACACACACACTCACTCTGACTCAGTCCCACACACACACTGCTGCCACAAACACTCACTACATCAACACACGTGGATGAAACGTGAACACAGCTGAGTACAGCCCTGCAGTTTCACCTGCACCGTCCCACAGTAACTGGATGATTTTTAATTTCACGTGTATTTAATCTTTTAGATAAGAGAATTAAAACCAGGTTAAACTAAAGTCCAGCATGTCTGATGTGAACCTGTGGACCAGTTATTATTCTATGTGAGACCAGTAATAACAGTTCACCATGTAAACAAAAAAAAAAATCATGTCAGTTAATCAATCAAATTACAACAAGCTCGTTACCAAACCTAACCACACCTCAACACACTGTGTGTAGCAAGAACCATAACAAACATGACACCCAGCAGTGTTTCAGTGTCTCCTGAGTGTCTCCGTCCTTCCTGAGGGACATCATCAGCAGTTACTCAGAGCAGTCACGGAGAATGTGGACATTGTGCTTCCAGCCTGTTTTCCATGATGCTCCGGAGCAGCACGAAGCTGGGATGATTAGCTGGTCACACCCACGTGAGGACAGAGTCTTTGCTTACAGTGTCTCTCAGGACAACATGTGAACCGTTTGACTTCAGCTCATTATGAAGAAATGATGAAGACATGAAACATTTTTAACGGCCCTGGAAAACGTTTTGTCCACGATGCACATGCTACGTGCGCCAACATCCTTCCACCCTCCAGCTCTCCACCATCCTCTGCTCCACCCATAGATTCCTCTATCTCCCTTCACCAGCTTTCTTCATCCCTCCCAGCATTGCTCTACCCCTCCATCACTGCTGCCTCCACCCGCTGCAGCAGCAGCAGCACAGAGCCCCTCTGACCAACTCTATCTCATATCTTTAAATCCTCCAGCAGGGTTCCTGGAATCATTTCATTGTGTGTTTTATAACTAAAAGGCTAGTCTGTGTACATATGTGTGTTTCACCCTCAAGCAAAGGCCTGGGCTGTGTGTGTGTGTGTGTGTGTGTGTGTGTGTGGGGTCAAGGAGGTGTGGGATATCACAGTCAGTTTATCAGCAGCTGGATCCGATTGGAAGTGGGCCTGAGGACAGGAAAGTAATATAGTTGAACCAAGATCTTCCCTCATCAGATCCCAGGACTCAGTATTTGTTTGTTTGTGTGTGTGTGTGTTTGTGTGGCCTCTGTTGTGTGTTCTGTGTACCAGATCTCTGATAGGCTGGAAAGGGGACAGGTGTCTGTGTGGGGACAGGTGGTTCAAAAGTTACAACATCCACCCACCTGCTCCTCTAAAGATGATTTACATTAATTTCTATTTCTAAGCACCATAACAGCAGACAGTGCAGATTAATGTAAACTTTATTGTGTGTGTGTGTGGAACTGGGACACAGCTTGTCTCTTTCTTTCAGAAATCTGTATCAATGTGAACAATAATATAACCATACAGACACTGTGTGTGTGTGTGTGAGTGCATTACTCAGCCTGCTTTGGGGTTGCGATTGCACAACAAATTTGCTAGAACATTTCCCTGATTACAGCCTCAGGGTTGAAGGGTGCACGTTAAGTGTGTGTGTGTGTGTGTGTGTGTGTGTGAGTGCAGGTACTTTGAGGTAGAAGAGGTAAAGGAGTTCTGACATATCTTTCAGCAAAAAACATCAGCAGTAAAACTCTGTCTGCCCCTGTGTGACTCCTGACTGCTCGTGTACATGTGTGTGTCTCTTCGTGTGTGTGTGTGTGACAGTTGTCAGCCCAGAGGACAGCAGGGCCGGACCCTGCAGAGCCGCTCGCTGTGTTTGTTGTTTTCATGGTGAACCGCTCAGGCTGTGGTGGCTCTTTATCTCCCTCTGTGCATGGCTCTGGGTTTGGCTGCACTGCATGCTGGGTAAAACATCTGCATTTATCTCCACCGTCATAACCAATTAGTGTGCAGAGCATCAGGAATACACAGAGTTAGACACAAACACACGTGTAGGTGTGTGAGGTCAGCACAGTTAAGTGCGAGGATCTGATTGGCTCCATTCACTTCAGCTTTACGTGAGAAATACACTTTTTTTCAGATCAGATCAATATCAGTTCTGTCTGTGTGTTTTTACTACATCTGGCTTCAGACCAGTTCAGCACAGAGAATCCCACCTGTCCGTCAGGTGTGTTCAGACAGCGGCTGATTCCTGCCACCTCAGAACGTCCGTGTTTCACAAGCCTGAAAACCACAGGCTGCTTATGTCCACCTACAATCGTCTGTGGCCGTTAATAAGACAGGGTTTGCTAACTATTTTCATGCCTGTGAGACTCTGAAGCAGATGCTGCTCACAAGCCTCTCTTCAATGATCTGTCTGATCTCTGCTGCTGGAGACACGAATCACACAGGAACTGAGACGCAGTAAAATCAGCTCCCGTGTCGTCTCCATCGCTCTAGTTTCTGCGGTGGCCATGGTCACATGGCGAGCGACGGCATCACGCTGGAAAAGTGAACCAGCTGCTCTCCCTCTCCTTTCCACTGCCCCGACCTCAGTGTGTTTACACGACGACAGCTCACTGTCTGAAATCACCTTGCTACTCTACAGCCACGCTATGGCCACACCAAAATCACCACGCCACACTGTGTGTACCTGTTTGGGCTGTACCTGTGAAATGTCTTCAGTGCAGCAGTGTCCTCTCTTTGCGTCCCAGCACGGTCCTCTTACCAACAGACCTACAAACACACATAAACATCAGCACAAAAGCACAATGTGTGTGTGCATCACGTTGTCTTCTCTGAGTGAAGGCCTGCAGTTATATAAGTTTCTGCAGAGACAAACAAGAGAGGAGTCACCGAGCAGGCGCAGGAGGACGCGTGATTCAGGCCACTCAGGGGCATTGCCCACAGAGGGGTGGAGACAGAGGGGGCCGACAGCTCAGGGGCCCTCACCAATGTCTCTCTGTGCCAGTTACAGCTTGTGATGGTTGGCTAATGAGGCCCTTGAACCTCCAGTCCAGCTGCAGGCGAGGTCGGCCTCCTCCTCCTGTCCTGCTTTATTGATGCTATCAGACTTTCTCAGACACGGTGAGATGTGCATCCACACTCAATTATCTCTGACACAGCCTTTATTACACACACACACACACTGGTTCCACATTTGCAAAGGAAATTTTCCACACATCTTGATGTTACTGATCCAACCAGACCCTAAATCAAGTTCACTTCAGTTTCCTTCCACAGAACATATGTTGTATGTAACCCTGCCTCCGAGAAATTATGTTTATATGTTAATAAACTGTTTCCCAATTATGAGGAGGTGGCAAACATAATCACAGCCAGATTATGTTCAAACAGTTATCATTAATGAAGAACTACATTTATGTAAAGAACCAAGGCTGCAGAGAGGCAGCTGGGTAGATGGTGGGTGAGCAGCTTACAGGACTTTGACTACAGAGACCAGTGTTCACATCCTGATTCTCCTCTGTGGCTAAAAAAGGTTAAAGTCAGGGAGCGATGGGAGTGAATGGGTCAACTTTTCCTCCAGGACACTGAGGAAACAGCACAGATGATGCGTGGGCTACCCAGAGAACTCTGTAAATGTAATTCAATTATTATGCCTTTTAAAGTAATCAAATTACTCTTAAGATTACTTTATTTCAAAAGTAATTAGTTACATTACTAGTTACTCGTTTCCACCCCAACCATTCAAAAATACATCTCTGTAGTCAGTCTGTAGATGATGCATACGAACCGTGTTGTTCCAGGTGTTTCTCTAACAGGCAGCATGTCCTCCACCATCATATCACCCGCGACGACCTTATTCAGACTGTGTCCACTTACGTTGGTGTAGCTTCTGTAGCTTAGCTGGAGAACATCCACCGAATGTAATTCAATTAGGTTTATGCCTGTTTTAGTAAATAGTAAAAACAGAATCGTTCTTTCCTTTGAAAGAAATAAGTGCAACATAACGTCGGTATTTCCAGCTGCTGAACGCGGACTTCCCGCTCTCCATGTTCAGTGTTTTTGCGTCAAAATGAGTCCCACTTAGATGACGTCACGTGTGCGACTAGCAGGCGACACCTTTGAAAAGAGCTATTCTCTGTTCAGTCCAGGTGATAAAACACTGGAGTATAGCTCAGTGATATAATGTGTAGTTACCTGGGCTTGTAACTATAATCTAATTACAATTATGGAAATTATAACGCGTTACATTTCTCCGTTCCTGAAAAAGTAATCAGATTACTGTAACGCATTACAAAGTAATCCGTTACTGCACATACTACACAACATTTGTAGTCAGGGGTCACCAACAAAGCTCAGACCCACACACACACAACCACACCATTGTTTCCACACAGTGCAGTAGCACAACCAAAGACACTACCAACACGCCAACATGCCAAAGAGGCAGACAGATGTGTGACTGACACACAGCATCTGGGCTTGTGACCATTAAGACCATGCAGTCATCTAAATTTACCAGCCAAAAATTATTCAACATTCTACCTGTACTGACCCTAATGTACTGATCCTAATACCAAAATGAATGCATTAGACCCTATATGTCAAAGTCAAGGCCCGCGGGCCACATCCGGCCCGCTAAAGAATTTTCTATGGCCCCCGGGATGATATTTGATTAGTATTAGAACCGGCCCGCTGGCCGTAGCCGCCCGCTTCCGTTTCGCGTGCGCCAATCCCACATTACCCACAATGCAACGGTAGCGAACAGACTCACTGCAGCGCTAGCCTGGTTGTCATGACTACCAAAACTCTTCGCGCTATTGCAGTGCAGCAAGCGGGCATCGTTTTAATTATCCATCAGCAGTCAGAGCAGATGTCGACTTTCAGCTACCCCCCCTCCCTAAAAATGGCTAAACGGAAGTTTCATAGAGCAGCACAATATTACATTTTCAGTTCATGATGCAGGTTCATTTATGCATTTTTCTTGATATTAAGGAACATATTTTGTTTTTAACGGACATTTACTTTTTTGCTGTTTGCCTGTTGAAAACGTTTCCCTTGAAATTACTAACAGAGCCATAAGACAATATTGCTTTATTCATTTAATGTACAGGACATGTGATTTCTCTTTAAAGGAAGTTTGTTTTTGTCTATGTGCCTGTTGAAAATGTTTACACTGGAAATTACTGACAGAGCCATAAAAAATACTGGATTATTCATTTAAACATTAGCCTAAATAGTATACACCTTGTTAGGTACTGGTTCAATAGGCTATGTGTAATCATTTCAATATGTTTTAATAAACATTGAATCAGCCCGGCCCCCTTGGCTTGTAGCAAATTTGCCTTTTTTTGGCCCTCTGTGTATTTGACTTTGACATCCCTGGTCTTAAGTGTGTCAGGTGAAGGGAATCTGTGAGCGGCGTTACCTTGGGAACAACGCGCTCCTCTCTCACTGCTGGTGGGGCTGCATGACTTTTAATCCCCTTAATCTCAGCACATCCCATTGGAGTCGTTTCAAACTGTGTTTTGATCTTGTGGGTGTACGTGTGTGTGTGTGTACGTGCAACTGTGTGTTTGCTGTTTGTCTGCATGGCTGCATATATACATACCAATGTGGGTAAAGTCTGAGATTATGACAAAAAGAAGTAAATGATATGGAAACAGTATCAGTGCAGAAATGAAGCTGTTTACTTAAACGAACTCGGCAGCTGTAAGAAGTCGAGTTTCTTCTTCTTCTTCTTTCAAGTGCTTTCAGTTTCCTCCTGAGGCTACAGCTAAAGAGAACATGAAGGATGCTCGGAAAAACTTCCCACAGGTGAGATAGACAAACACACACACACACACACACCAGATATCCCCACTGATCATTTCAGCCACTTGTTAAAGTTAAATGGTTCTTCATCAAACCTGTTTTCCTCTAATCTCGTATCACTGGCGCTCACAGCATCACCAGCCTTTAAAAATATGTGGTGTGAGGAAACATTTATCACGTTAACAGAACAGTATAAAGTACATTTTTGCCACAGTGGAGATTAATCAATATCAATAAACAAATAATCAGAGTTAATGATCATGTTCATAATGTGGACTCTGCGTCTTCAGAACAGCCTGCCCTGTGAAAGACTGTGGTTAATGACGTCTCTGCAGTGACTTGATAATTCAGGGACAAACTCTCCTTCATTTTCACACACTGAGGTAAACTGTAATTTCACTGATTAAATAAGGCAGAGGACACTGATTGTGGAGAAAACCTGCCTTCTGACCTTAAAAGTGAGAATAAGTCAGTTTAGAGGAAAGTGGGCGAGTTGTGTGTGTGGCACTCTGACTGGGTTGCTGCTGCTCCCCATCACACTGCACACTGTCCATACCAGTGAATGCACCATAAACCAGGTTTACTGTTTCTAACACAGTTTCCTTCTCCAATTGGTTTAATGGTTTTCCATCAGTGAACAGGTTAAATAAGTAAGTGAACAGTGAGGGAATAAAGTCTGGATCCATGGATGGTTACCTGCTGACAGACACTATCAAACGCTCTGTTCATTAACTCAGATGCACTGTAACTAAAATGGCGCCTGTTTCTTTGCTCCACACATCGAATTTCCAACCACCGGTAAAAAAAACTGCCTATTAAATTAAACTGAACCGGAGAGAAATGTTGCTGCAGATGTGGCAAAATGCTGGAAATTAGACTGTAACAGTAATTTGTTTTGATGGGATAAATTCTTGTACACTGTGCTGAGAGTGAATAAGCAGCGGGAGAAGAGAGACTGATAGTAAGAAAACATGGCAGCACCAGAGGAGCTAACTCCTGCTCCTCCTGGAGGCTGCATTTGGCTTCAGGCTCATTAGATGGTGTCTGATGGTTTTGATTGATAATAAGAGACTCTATCTCTTTCCCTCTGCAACACACACACACAACAAACAGGTGTGTGTGAGAAGCATACAGTGTGTGTGATAAGGGAGCAGCAGGTTGGTGTTGATTCAATAAGAAAGCTATTTTCTCTCCTTCTGCATCTGGGCTGGAAACAATCAGTCTTCAGGGTGATGTTCCTCTTACCCTTATTGATTTTATATGTGTGTGTCTGGGTATTTGTGTGAGTGTCTTTGCGAGTCTGTGTGTATGTGTGTGTGTGTGGGGGGGGGGGCAAATAATCCTCGTCCATTCCCTCATTCCTCCCTCACTGGTCCAACTAACTTAACCTATACAATGGTAGAAGGGAAAATCAATGGCTATCCCAACCCCCTACACACACACGCGCGCACACACGCATACACACACACACACGCACACGCACGCGCACACGCACACGCACACACGCACACGCACACTGTACTCACAGTCTGAACGATCAGACCAATAAGCTCAGCTTTGTAATAGCTAACAGAACAGAGGACGGTCGGAGTTCGTCTGTAGCTGCTGCCTGTTACAGTCCACAGCTGATGTTTTTCCGGGCTGAACATCCAGAGGTGCAGCAGAGGAAGTGGGACAAAAAACTAAGAAACAGGAAGATTCATGTCCTGGATTTTTATACTTTCATCTCAATCAAGCAAATAAAGCCGATGGAACGAGCAGAAGCTGAGGGGCAAACAGGTGAACAGGTACAAAGGGCTGGGCAAAGCAGGGGGGCTGATGGGGAAAGAGGAAAAAGGAATGAATGGATGAACTGATGACGAAAGGAAACTGAGCCCCTGCATCCAACTACGAGCGACGTGCTGCCACAATAACAGTGTTCACTCAGTACTTAGTAACTGCAGCAGCTAACCCTTTCTCCATTTCCCTATAATTAAGACCAATCTGCTTTGGCCTGTTTTGGAAATGTCCTAATAATTTACAGATAAATATCAGGTCATTTTTAGCAGATTATGAGGAAAGTTTCCAGGCAATGAGCTGCATTTGTGACTGACCTGCTGCTGAACCTGTGCACCAGCCTCTGAGTGTCATTCTCCAGCTGCTACACACCAACCGACCACGCCGACCTCCACGGCACATCTCCACATGAAGGACACACAGCTCAGGGTTTCCCCGCACAGATGGTTACCTCAGGATCATCCAACATAAACAGGACTTCCAGATTCTGGGTTGAGACACATTTGATTTGATCAAACTGAACTAAGTTTAATGAAAAGCAGCAACAGCCTCGTTATGAAATACAGGTTCACATTTACCAAAGTCACATTCAGGCTGCTGGTCTGAAAAACCACAGCTCCTTACAGACCACCCTGTGTTTCTGCATACATGAATATATGTGTGTGTGAGTGTGTGTGTGTGAACGAGTCTGTGAGTCTGTCCCCTTCAGCTCCACTGAGTGTCTAAAGAAGGACAGCCCTCATTATGGTCAACAAGTGAGATATGCAGTGAGAGCTCTGATCCTCTCTGTAATTCACAGTTTTAATCAGTCCAATCAATCTTCACCCCTGTCCCCGCTCTCCATATTAAACACACACACACACACACACACACACACACACACACACACACACACACACACACACACACGCACACACACACACACGCTCACACACACACACGCACACACAAACACACGCACCTCCGTCTCTTTACTTTCTCTGCTGTGTGCTGGAACATTTATTTGTGGGTACTTGACTCCCCCCTCCAGATGAGCCGGTCTACACGCAGGCTAATAAAGCGGCTAATTGTCTGCTTGTCAGGGCGGGATTGATTTGTCTGTTTCAACACTGATAACACAAGCAATCATCTCTCTCTGTGAAGCCTCCACACACTGTGCTGCTCTACCGTAACTGCTGACATTTGACAGCCAGGAGGAGTGTGTGCGTGTGTGTGTGTGTGCGTGTGTGTGTGCGCGTGTGCGTGTGTGTGCGCGTGTGTGTGGACTGAGAGAACAGCTTCATGATGACTACAAGGACAAATGAAGGTTTTCAGGATTTTGTGTTTACCTGTAAGTCAGTGACTGAATGACAGATGAGACGCGATGAGAAGACACGCTGAGGGAGGGAAAATGAGCGAGACGCTGTTTTTTCTCTTGCTGGATTCTGGATCACCTGGACTGACTGATCACTCATGATCAGGCACACACACACACACACACACACACACACACACACACACACACACACAGACAAACTGCATGTTTGTACAGTGTAGTACTGGTTAGATTTTCCTTACATTTAAAGGAAAAGCTGCTGCTGGATCCTGTTCACTGGGAATGGATGTTTGAGAAGCTGTGCCAGAGCTGCACATCAAAGACCAAACACTGTGGTGTCTGCGTACATCACTGCTCCTTAGGACTGGACACATCTCTGACTGGCCCTGATCCTGGTTTTAATGGGACATTTAGACAAAAGCTATAATAATTCAGCGGCGCAGTGTGGGAGGGATCAGACATGAAACCTCTTCACTGCTGAAAACAGAAGCATCGCAGGAAGTCCGGTCTCGGTTCCACAGCTCTGGGTGCTGGTGTGTGGTTCGAACCGTTTCCCTGTGATGTCTCTGATATCACGGTCCTCAGCGGCCTCTTGGTAAGACTATAGGCTCACTGCATTTCCAAAAATATCAGACTGGGCTGATGCGTTTGTCAGACCTGGTGTTCACCCATGTCCTCTCAGATTTAGAAATATTAACATTAAAATAATCCGTCCTCCAGCTCCTGAACCTTCAGTCACTTTAAACGATGCTACCTGTTAATGAAGAACGTGTTTGCCAGCATTTGTTTTTCTTATTTCTCCTCTTCTCCATCTCTTTCACTCACCATGTATCTTCTCTTTGCTCCCTCCCTCACTTCTCTTTTTTCATGCTTATCTGAGCCTGACAGGTACTTCCACAGTCGAGCTTCAAACTGTTACGCTTCTCTATCGAATATAATCAAACACACTCCAGTAAAAATAGCTTATGCACAGTCTCTCAGCACAAACAGAAATATACATACTGTGATTTGTCGTAGGATGTGTCAAAAGGTGGAAAATGATGGTTCTTAAAAATGTTGGATAAGCAGACGGAGTGAGGTGCAGACAAACAGTGAAGGAACGCATGAATTTAAACGGCTCTTCATTCAGTTTCCTCTCTCCTACTGCAGGTTTCATTCAGACACACGTGGCCTATGAGAACGTTTCCTTCTTACAGTCACACTAATTAAAATCAGAAGCAGCATCATGAGATCCTCTGAAGCTAAATGCTCCATTTTCCCAGCGCAGCCTTAGAAACAGATGAACCCCATGTTCAAACATCGCACTGAGGGCGTCTTCTTTCCTGTCTTTGACATCAAGGTTTGCATATTTACTTCAGATGTTGAGCTTGGGAGCAGAGTGGGAGTCTGAGGACGAAGACAGATCAGGTACAGACACATCACACCTGTGTGACAATGCCTGTTGAGTTTGTAGACAGGAAGTGAGAGCTGACAGTGCTGATGAGTCTGAGTTCTGCAAACTCTACAGAATTTCTTCTTCTTTATGTTTGTGAAGTGTTTTTAAAGATTTACATTTTCAGTAGGACGACTGTTTTAAACCTGTTTTAAATTTGGTGTCGTGCCCCTTTAACAGCCCCCCTGTGTGCCTGTAGCACTACACCAGCAGCCCCTCACAGCTCCTCATCGCTGCATCGTGATGCTGCATCTGACCAGAAAATCTTCTGTTCTGTTATCTTATCTTCTGTTCATCATGTTTCTGAAGCTGCTGCAAACATCTCTGGTGGTTTACATGGAACAGGAGAGGCCCCCTGCTGTTCCACTCACCTACACCCTGTACTGAGCAGCAGACAATCAATGGACGGTATAACATTAACCACAGGAGGCGATGGTGAGAGAGGTCACTTCTGAAACTCTATCCACGGTGCTCGTTTACGCTCACGTACATTCCCACTGCTCTCTATATACATTTCTCCTTGGGCTGGTTTCATGATGACATCAGCCTACTTAGAAATCACTGCAACTGCAGAACCTCATTGAGAATCCTGCTGTTTTTAAGTTTCCTTCAGTGTCACAGTGATCCAGTGATGACTGTCTGTACATCCATGGGTTCACTGCAATCAGGAGCTGCTAGTGATGAATTCAGCATTCTTAATTTTCCAACATGTAAACAAATATAACCTATAAAAAAAACCCCAAAAATTAATTATACAGTCAAATCCAGCAACAGTGGTTCTTTCTCCACTGTCCTGTAAGAACCACATTTCCTTCTGAAGAGTGAAGCCAATTAAAATCTGAGGCAACATCATGAAACCGTCCATCCATTCACATGCGCTGGCCCTTCCTGCTTCAGTGGAAAATTCTTTGACTGGAAATGTCCTGTTCTTACTTGATTTCAGATAAAATCATACCAATCTTAACCGGATCTTGTCTGTACAGACGGGGCTTGGACTGGGGTTGGACTGACACAGCACTCTCACGCTTCAGAAACAGGAAACCAGACCGAGCTCTTATCTCCACTGACACGGTCATAAATCCAGTCAGTCCAGTGTCTCTGTGTCTCTCTGCAGGTCTGCCGAGTCCCTTGAGACTCTGTCAGGACCGGGACACGGCCTGGACTGCACAGGCATCTCCATCATACAATTATTACACGAGCCACACGGAAACTGATGGCTGCTTCACTGACTCATTAACTTTTCCCACAAAATCCAATTTTGCTCTGAGAGCCTTATTAGGAGAAGAAAAGCTCTTTGTTCTGTTTCCATTAAGAAACAGAACAACAGCAGACCAACACACACTGAACCCTCCGCTGCAGGTTGTGTGTTTGTGTATATAATCAGGAATCTCTTCTGGGATTCACTGTTTAATCTAAGTATTTAATAACTTTATTAATTAGAGATGAGCACGGACTGGGGATTTGTGTGTAAACGTTGGCCAATGGTATTACCACACAGCTCGGTTGTCAATGAAGTGTGTATGTGTGTACTTTTTACTGCTGTATAATCTCACTGCTGCACCTGACACACCCTCACTGAACCAGAATTATACCTCCCATGGAGAGGAAGAGGAAGACAAGGAGGAGGGGGAGGAGGAGCAGGAGGAGGGGGATGGAGGAGAGAGGACGCAGAGGACAGAGGAGAAGAGTTCAGGCTGATCCTGGATGCTGGATCCAGTGTGGATGGTACATTACTGCCAACACTGTTTACACTGCATTCAGTCTTCAGACTGTCCAGCTGCCAACGTCCAGAGGAGACGAGAGAGAAGGTGATAAAAATGGTGATATGTTCATTTTCCATGTGTCACTGTTCTTTCATAGTAATTAAGCACATTTTTAAAAACTCATATTATTTATGGTTCATATTCTCTTTAAAAAATACAGGAACTAAGCATGAGACAAGGACAAAGACAAGACAGTGAAGGACAGAAGGCCTTTGTATTAAAGACACAAAAACAATATTTATCATAAAGTATCAGGTCTCTGAAAACTTTTACTGCCGTCACTGTTTTAATGTGTTTAATGTCTTTGTGTTTGTCTTTGACCACGGTTAATGTGAGAAGCCTGATAACTGCTTCCATTATAAAACCTTATTTTCTAGAAAACAGAATTTACATATTCAGTGTGAAGAAAACCAAAGAGACTCGGCTGGACATTCACACGGCCCCCACATTTAAAGAAACACTGCGAGCTGAGCCCGAGCTGAGTGTTATATTAATGATCTGTAGGTGGAGGGCAAAACTCTGACCCCCACACTGCCCCCGGTGGTCAGAGCAGGAACTGAGAAACTGCTAAAAGACAGATGAGCCAGTGTCTCTGTGCAGTCAACTTTACAACACACACACACACAGCAGCTGCTGCCTGGTAAACATCCAGATCTCTGTCTCCTGTTTGTAAAATACTAAAAATCTTCCACAGACTGTGAAAGAAAAACAGCAGAAAATTCCAACAGAGATCATTTAATAATTAACTGTCGACAGCATCTTGTGGCATCAGGAACGATCTGAGCTGTTTTGTGTTTTTCTGTCCTCCCACAGCAGAAGACGAGCTTTTCCTTCCTCAGACGGACGCATTAAACCTCGACCCTTTCTCTCTGAGGGAGTTGAATAACACTTCACTCTGACGGCTTCTGCTTTGAACATGAATGTTTCTGTGTCATCGTCCAGCTCACAGTGGTTTTCTGCACCCAGCTGTCCTCACACTGTTCTCTCTTCAGTTCTTTACAGTGTTTTTCTGTTATTAATCAATTATTTCATCTTCGTGTTTAACAGAAAGTCTGAGTGTTAATTAGAGCTTGAGCTTCTTGGTCTCTGTTCCTTCACAGACCCGTCCTCCTCTCCTCCCTCCCGTCCTCCCTCCTGTCCTCCGTCCTGTCCTCCCTCCTGTCCTCCCTCCTCTCTTCTGTTTATCCTCTCCCTGCTGGATGTGAGCTCCCTGTGAAGCTGCAGAGTTTGCAGTAATCTCACAGGTAAAGTAAATGTTTATTGAGCAGCATCTCCCTCAGACCTTGCAGGGATTCACGTTAGACTGACAGACTGCACAGCTGCTCTCATGTTTCCACTAGAACTTTAAAGTAACATCTTTAAAAGCATTTCATACTAACTAGGCTGCGGCAGTTTTGTACATCTATTAAAGCAGTTGCTAGGAAACAGATTCAGCCTCTTTTTATATTGTATACAAAATATATTCACATAAAGGCCGATGGAAGAACAGTGAAGCTGGCTGGATGCAGTGTGGGACATCTCAGCTTTTGGAAAGTGGGTAAGTCACATCCTTCAGGGAGTTTTTGTAAAACTTGATTTAAGGCACAAGAACAGAAGAAAACGTGTCTGTAAATATAACGAGAGAAGATTTTAGTTAAAGACTCACCAAACTCTGCCACGGCCTGGGAGCTGCTGAGGCCCAGAGTCCGAGATGATTCCTGATGCTGACGTTCAGTCTCATTATCTAAAACCAGTGAGCAGAGTTTAAACAGTGTCAGATCAGTTTTTCTGCCACACCCACCACCTGCCCCCTCCCCAACATGGAAGTAAATTCAAAATAATGATAATAATGATAAATAAATCAAATTAGATTTAACTAAAAAAAACAAACATAAAAAATACAGTTTTATTTTATTTCACTGATATTTAAACCAGTAAATAAATGAAATAAAACAAATATTGGCTCAAAAAACATGAATATGTCTGAATCTCTGATGGTCTGATGATCACATCAGTGTCACCTCCCATGATCCTTTGTGCTTCTCAGCTAAATGCTTTCAGTTCCTGCTGAACAACCCTGACTTTTTTCTGTCCAAACTGGTCTCTGACTGTCTGCGGTGGTGTAAACAGCTACTCCTCTGCACAGCGAGAGCCGCAGTCACAGCAATTAGTTTTAAGACGTGTCAAGATTTGTTGACAACTTGTTTTTCTGTCTCCAGCACACAGCAGACAAAATAACACAGATCTGTGTGCAGGACCTCGTACGTGGTAAAACGTGTCATAACTCAGTCTGGTTTGCACGAAGCAAAACACTCTGCGCTGACCTTTCACCTGCGACACCCACACGCCGTGACATAACATTAAGGTTCACATGATTCTCTGCGCACATGAATAATTTCCACTCAACAAAATGTTAAAACAGCGAGCGCTGCAAAACCTCAGAGCAGACCCAGCCGTCGCTCCCTCAGCTCGTTCAGAGGTTCACGGTATAAACGTTTAATTCTGCTGAAATTCGATGTTGCTCTCATCAAATCCCACGTGCAGACCCGAGCGTGTGCGTCAGTCCACCTCCCAGGACCCTGACCTCCCTCCTCCGCCTGTGGCCCTCAGCTCTGAGCCCATTGGTTCACGCTGAAGACGTAAATACTGACTGTAGTTTGACCAAACAAAGAAGAGGACACTTCTGGAGACTATTTTCAGCAGCGGATGAATCCAGATTGAGTGTTTGGGGCAGCAGGACAGTGTGTGTGTGTGTGTGTGTGTGTGTGTGTGTGTGTGTGTGTGTGTGTGTGTGTGTGTGTGTGTGTCTGAGTGTCCTGATGAATCAGATCTGTTTGGATTTCCTTTTGAACCACGGCACAACGTCTCTGTCTGCAGAGACATTGTGCCACCACTGCTCCTGGACGCAGGTGTGGTTTTTAGCTGCCTCAGGTTCACGTCTTCTGACAGAGACTCGGCCTTCGACCGTCCTCGCCTCCCTCAGCACGTCTGTGTCACCGACGCTGAGCGAGAGAAGCTGCTGACTCAAATCCTATTAAAATTCAGCAGGTTGTCAACTTCTTTGTTTTGTCCTTTGATTTGTGCTGAGTCTCCTCTCACAGAGGGAGGTTTCCTTCATTGTTTGCTGTGTGTCGCCTCAAGTTATGCTTTCATGAACCGAGGCACGCCCACCTCCAAATCCCTCTGCCTGTTCCCTGAGCAGGCTGCTGAGAGGAAAAATGAACACACACACACACACACACACACACACGTTTTTTAACATGCAAGAACTTCTTTTAATTTCTCTCTGCGTGCAAACACCAGTCGAATCACACGCAGCAGCCATTTCCTCTTCATGCACGGGGTTTTCTGTGGTAACTCTCTGAGTCCTGCATCACATGCATGTGTGTGCATCAGAGAGATGTAAGGTCAAACTGGGATCATCTTCTGCTTGAGGAAGGACTTGATGTGGAGGGAAAAGGCTAGTCTTGCGTAGGTAACTGTGTGTGTGCGTGTGTGTGTGTGTCAGTATGTTCCTAATTTGAGTCAGTGGGGAGGTGGAAAGATGAAAGGGGAGTGCTGCTTCCAATTTCCTCCTCACGCAGAGATCTCGACACGACAAAACACAAAGCGCGCGCTCAGAGATGCTCGCACGGTTGAAAGGATCGGAGACTTTGGAGTCGATTTTTGTTTCTGTGGCTTCTTATTTCAGCAGACGCTGAACACTCGCAGTGTGTACACAGGAATGTGATCAAAGAGGCTTTGAATCAAGGGAGCCGGTAAAATTTGCCAATATGGCTTCAGTTACTGAATCCACTGTGTGGGAATTTATTCTAATCTCCGCTGAAAATCTTCATTTGTCAGATAAAAGGAAAATGAAGATATTTGAGGAACAAAATTACAAGTCTGAGGTTTTTGGAAAATCATACATTTCTATAGCAACAGATACCTGACGCTGATGCTCAGGGCTGTGGGACACTGAGGACTGGTCCAATCAGAGCTGAGAGATGGACCCGTCTCTGTGTTTCAGTTCAGGGGCCGGAGAGTGGGGCAGGGCTGAGAGTGTTCGCGGTCACGTTCTGAGACGCTCTGAGAAACTGAGGACTCCTGTCTCTATCGAAGCAGCTTCAAAATAAAGGTTCATTTGTTTGAAGTCCTTCCTGTGAGCTGCCGTCAGCTCTGTGTTGATCTGTGTAAAGTGGAAATGCTGCTCAGGTGGAGTTTGTGTGTTTACGCTCCACGTCAGCGCCGGTCACAGTTAAATATATCTCACTAAATACCACGCAGATTAACATCCACAGGCACGAGACACGGCCTCAACTATGTGGAGATGGAGGACAAAAATACTTTTCTGGATGGAGGGCCTATCAACCTTTAGTTTGAGCTGTGCACAGCGCTGTCAGGTGTTAACATGTGAGCGCTATATTCTCAGGCATTATCATCATCAGACCTCTATCTGTGCGACCGGAGGGAAGGAAATGGGTGACATTACTCCAAAGACAAAGACGCTCTGCCGACGCCACCGGCAGCTATCTTCCTGCCATTTCCTAAAAGGAATGTAATTTCTGCAGTAATCAAAACAAAAACCAAAACAAATCTCTTCTGAGGCAATTTTCAGCTATTTACTTGTCAGACTGAGCTGTTAAAGATGCCAGACTGATCAGACACAACCGCACACAAAAGCTGACATTCACAGATGCAAACAAATTACAGATGGACACTTCAGATGGAGAGAGAGCAAAGACAAAGACGAGTACAAGGTATTCAAACACAATCACAGAGCCTGAGCCCGTGTTCCGTGTATCACTCAGCCAGTCTCTGCACAGACCACATTCCTCACGTCACATCGCTCAGATGGTAATTACAAAAAAACAAGTGAAAAGCTTTTAGGTCAGACTCAGTAATAAACAGCTATGATATCTGCTGACGGCTGAGAAGAAGCTGCTCACACGTTTCCTGGTCTGTGTAGGTCAAACACCAGGAAAACCTCCTCTCTGCTCTGATCTCATCGTCGCTCCACAAGCTCCACGACCCAGTGCCGAAACGGAAACGTGCAGAGTTAAACTCCCCGGGACTGAAAAGTCAAAGAGTCCCTCACTCAGAGTCAGCTGAGTGAAAGGACAGGTGAATGCAGCCGGTGAATGAAGAGTGCGAACACAGATCAGTTCTGTTCTCACTTCACTGAAGAGCGACTGAATGTTCATGAAGCCTCATTTGAGGAGGATTAGCAGCGGAACATTTCGGAGGCCTCATCGACGTGAGGACACATTAGTGAGTGATACAGAAAATGATCGGCGGCTCGGTGGAACATTTCACCGCTGACACTGGGCCGGATGGAAATGAGGTTTTAGTGATTAAGATTTTTGAGGGACAGAGACAGTGTCAGTGAAATTATTTCATAACCTACAGGCAAGAAATTTGCTCTGTTCCAGCGTAGTCTGAGCAAACGGAGACACTGGAGAAGCAGGAGCAGCAAAACTTTGCCCTGGATTACTGAGATTATTATTTTATTATCTGATAACTGTAAAAACCATTTGCACAAAACCAGATTCAAATTTAATTTGTCGTTTTAGATAAACATGCAAATTCATGACAGCAGCAAACGTAACTGTAGTTGGGTGTCCTTCCAAAGACGCGAGACGGGGTAACAGCTGTTTGTGAAGTTACCACGAAATTCTGCATTAATCAGCTGCACGTGGCCTCGAAACACTGCAGCAGAACACAACACGAAAACACCTGAGAAATGACACTGTAAACACACGCAGCTCAAGTACACAGGTTATGGAGTGAACATATGGAAGGGAAGTGATGACAGGTACAACCGGTGTGAGTGCTGTGAGTCACTGGTCTCAAAGGAGAACGAAGGAGGAGCAGTTTGCTCCTTCTCACTTCTCTGTTCTAAAAATCGGACTTCCTGTAATTTGGCTTCAGATGTCAGAGCAGCTGGGAGAGCGCTGCGATCAAATCAAAGAATCACCTGCATGAGTCACAAGCCTCCTTCACTCACCTGAGAGCAGCCTGCAGCTTGTTCCCCACAGTCAGGGAATATTTAGATCCACAACAAAGACGGATGGAACATCTGTTTGCTCTTTGTCAACACAGGAAAAAAAGCTTTGTCCTCTGAGGACTGAGCGTCCAATGAGACGGACGGTGGGACAGAACCAGAACCAGCTTCATGACGCTGGAGTCGCTGCAGGTGGACAACGAACTGAAGGATCAGACATTTTACTGTGATTAAATACACAGAGACGCCAGGCTCTTATTCTGAAAACCAGAAGTGATGAGGGAGGAGGAGGAGGAAGAGGAGGAGGACATGACACGAGGAGGGAAACCGGTTTAAGTGTGCACACTGTTAAACTGATGGATCAGGAGAGCATGATAAGGAGAGAGAGCGAGGCAGACAGTGACAGGCCTGAAGTCCTCTAATGAGCGGGGTGATTAGACTAATAGGTTATCTGCCCTGGTTAATGTAAATCAATTGACAGACATGTCAATGGGTCTGCCATGCATCACTGCTCTCATGCAGAGCAAACACACACACACACACACACGTAAGCACATACACCAGGGAGAGCAGCACCACTTATCAGTCCAACAAATACATCTGCTATCATACCACAGAAGTCACGTCCACCCCGTCCAAAAAAAGGGAACCAGCGAACACACACACACATTTACAGTCCTCCATCGCTGAGACCCATCGTCTGTCCACGTGAGGAGGACTGAGTGAAGCTCTGCAGCGTCTTTTCTCTGTGACGGGATGTCCAGTTGTTGCTGAAGCACCCTGACACCTGTATGTTTGAGAGGAGACATCATGGCGCTGCAGTGGATCTGTGTCTCAGGTGGTGACGCTGCGTCTGATGCGGGGGCTGGAGTGCAGTGCATTGTGGGGATGAGCCATCAGGAGGCCGTGCCGGCCTGTCTCAGACTGGTGTCCCACAGTGAGGCGATCAGAGTGTCCTCTCCGTCCCTTCAGCCTCTCTGTATTCACACAGGCCTTTCTCCCGCTCGCTCCGCTGCCCTTCACTTCACCCTGCCTCTTCTCTGTCTCCACGCTTTCTTTTTCACCTTCTGCGTGTGATCTTCTCTTCTCTGCCGACGTTTAGCATCTGAGGGCTGGATGTGTTTATAGCAGCGGTGCCGCCATCATCTGTCATGCCCCCCTGTGCCCCTGTGTTTAGACACAGTGGGAGCTGCTCTTTGGTATTCAGTCGCAGTAGCTGCAGAAGTTTGGTGGGCGGGCTGACAGCGGCTGTCATTTCAGCTCGGTCACACCGCCTGTATCTGCCGCTCAGAAGCACCGACCGCACAGACACGCTGACATGGCTGACATATATTAACTTCAGGGATAATGTGTGTGTGCACAGCGACACGTGATGCAAAACACAGAGTGATTTTCTGATTGGTTCTGTGTGTGGAGATGGCACGAGGCTCAGAGTCTGACGTGCAGTGAGCTTTAAGATAACAGCAGGAGGCAGAAATGCATGCAGTGTGTGTGTGTGTGTGTTTGGCATACACACACACACACACACACACATTCTGATGCTGTGGTGGGAACTGATCAGTTTTTGGTTTGTGTCCATCAACTGAACTGAACTGAAACAGTTAATCAGCTGATCAATTAGTTAATGGACAGAAACCTGATCTGCAGAAATGTCCCCTTGTTTAAAAAGCGTGTGCATTAACATGTGTGGCGATAGCATTAAAGCCACGGGAGTCACGTGAAGTCACCGGGATCAGTGCTTTCAGCCTGCAGCTGAACAGCTACCACACGTCATCACGCATGAACACGGATGCGCTCAGATCGTTCTCTGCTCGTCGCCTTTTTCTCACTTGCACACTCATAAACATGTCTGCACACACGCCGCCGCTGCCTGGTGATGGAAGGAAATCATTTTAATTGCTTTTGTATGATTTGTTTCTTTTTCATCTGACACCAAAACAAAAACAGGCAGCTTTGAGTTTTTGTGCGGTGTAGGCGTGTCTGAAGATTTCCTCTACATGTGAAATGAACATTTAAATTTCAGCGTGTCACTGTCAGATGAAACATGCTATTTTCAGTCGTGGTAATTTTCCCTTCTTTCTGCAGTGATTCTGGACACACACACATTTCCCACCTGACCACATTTCCTCCTGCTCCGGTGTAAAAATGTCGCTGTGGGTTGTCGGCTTGTGTCTGAGGGCCTTCAATGATTCAGCGTTCATCCTGATATAAAGCCAAAGCACGAGTTCAGATTGTGGCAACTGAACCTCCTGTTCCCAGAAATAAATATAAAACCTCACTTTGTGGAACAGAAAAACTCTGCACAGCGTTTGAAAGATTCTGTGATTCAGAGAAAGCTGTAAACTGAACAGCTCCTGCTGAAATGTGGCCGCCGCCGTGACTCCTGATGGTCACAGCTTTACGCAGCAGGATCTGTGACGTGACGCAGCCTGACTGGACGTGACTTCACGATCCTTCGTCTTTTCACCTCAGCTCACACCAGCATCTGTGACTGAAGTTCACTGCGTCCTGCTGCAGCTTGTCTGACTTTCTTGCAGCAGCAGACCAGAGAGTTGGTTTGCTTCGCCACTGGCCTTTTGGGAGGACGTCACACCTGCAGCTACAGGTGAGTCAAACCTGTTCTTATGACCAGGGAAACAATACATAGTGATCAGGGACGAACCTCCACAGTGATCTAAAAGCTCAGCTGCACCAGTCCCCAGGGCCCCAGCCTGGGGAGGGCCCTCAAAAAGCCTGGACTGAAGTCTTGTTTGGTTGCCTTTTATTGTGAAATACAGTCATATCCTGTCCAGAGATGGGTTTTTGTCCTTGCATCGTATGTCATCATTTCACCGTTAAATACTGAGAACTGTCAGGGTCAGAGGTCAAAGACCTAATTATCTGCAGCTGGACAGGTGATCCACCTTCGTCACCACCTCCGTGCTGACTCAGGTGTGGTCTGGTCAGGCCAGGCAGGTCTTCATTGATCTGCTGGATGTATTTTAAGTATTCAGAGATAAAAGCTGCAGCACAGCTTCTGCTTTTATTCCCTTCCAGTGTCTGCCTCCCCTCTGTCAACTATAATTATACAGCCATCAAAGCATCAGTCCTGGGGTCTGAGAAACACATTTAAAAGCTGGACTGTGTCCATAACTACCACCCAGACCGCGTGAGTGTGTGAGTGTGTGTGTGTGTGTGTGTGTGTGTGTGTGTGTGTGTGTGTGTGTGTGTGTGTGTGTGTGTGTGAGTGAAATAGCCCCTGTCAGGACTGTGGGTTGAGATAAAGGTGAAAAATAATGTGCATGTGAGGAAGCGGTGGAGAGATGGGCAGACGGACTATCAATCAAGGAGACAGACGGAGAGACAGGCACAGAGACTGATGAACAGATAGACAGGTGAGGCAGAGACATGTAGACAGACAGTCCTCCCAGGTCTCGCTTTGCATAAAAGCCGCAGGAACACAAGGGGAGTGTTAAAAAAGTTAAAAGAGAAAACCTAATTAATGTTATCTGTGCGTCCCTGTGGAGGAGAGCTGAAATTAAATTAAATTAAATCACTGTCTGCTCAGCGGAGGGAGAGAGAAAGTCCCCAATTACAGCTCAGAGCTTTGTAACCTGACGAACATGTCTCACATTGATACTGCTTCACAGGTGTGCTCCCTCCTATAGATGTGTGTGTGTGTGAGAATATTATTAAACAGAAAGTGGAAGCACGTGTAGCCCAGCGGTAAATTTCTCTCTCTCTTCGGTTCAGAA
Organism: Toxotes chatareus; assembly: GCA_016801885.1. Classification (NCBI taxonomy): domain Eukaryota; kingdom Metazoa; phylum Chordata; class Actinopteri; family Toxotidae; genus Toxotes; species Toxotes chatareus. The sequence goes on along the minus strand of CM028896.1, from coordinate 17,858,671 downwards.
TGGCTCAGAGTTGTTTAAACGTTAATTTGTGTGTTCTTTGTTGTTTTGGAACTTTAGTAAAATGTGAAGTGGATGTGAAAATGGCTGACAGGGTTCAGGTCTGCGTCGAGCGACACCATCACTACTTCACCGAGTGCATCTGGTCTGTGTTTGAGTCTTGGTGCAGATAATCCTGCAGATGTGGTGGTGGACGGTTCTGTGTGTCCGTGGTGTGAAGCAGGACTGGAGTAAATCTCCCGGATCACAGCCTCGTCGTGGTTCTCACAGTGAGCCGGTGCGGCGCTGACAGACGAGTGTAGGTACAAGGTACTAGATGTTTTTCTGACCTTGTTGCTCTCTTCGCTCGTCTGTGTGGTGTGTTGGTGCAGAGCTCACGGTGCACAGGTGGGAGGAGAGACGCAGGTGGGAGGTTCATTCAAATGAGGCAGCACAAACAGAGCTGTGTCAACAACAGTTGGACAAATGTTCAGAAGCTTCTCCAGGAAGCGGATGATGCAGCGCTCCACAGATGATGATGTGGGGGTTTTAATTGAATTTGTGCGATGACAATAAAAACGAATAAAAAACCAAAACGTTTGGTGAACCAGTCCATGTGCTGTGTTGGTGTCCGGTGCAGAGCTCACGGTGCACAGGTGGGAGAAGAGACTCGAACAGGTGGCAGCTTCGTTTAAATGAGGCAGCACAAAGTGAGTCGGAGGTGTTTTGGTGGAAACTGTGTCTTTGTGTGTCTGTGTGTCATCACTCACCAGCTGCCAATCTCATGGGTTCGTTCACAAGGGCTGAATACCTGGGTCAGATACACAGAAATAACACGGTCATGTTTAAAACATGAATAAAACACTGCTCAGACAGTGGATGAGCTTAAAGCAGGAACATCAGTCTGTACTAATGTATGAGGACATACACAGAGACTGACACAGTGAGACTGACACAGTGTCAGTTATCAGCTGAGTTATGCTGCAGCAGGACACATGTTGATCAATGTGCAGCCTCTGAGAAATGCTGCATCAGAGCTCAGAGACAATATGTTTACCTTCATTAAATCTGCAGACAGACAGGCAGGCAGGCAGACAGACAGACGGACGGACAGGCAGGCAGACAGACGGACGGACGGACAGACAGGCAGACAGGCAGACGGACGGACAGGCAGGCAGACGGACGGACGGACGGACAGACAGACAGACAGACAGGCAGACAGGCAGGCAGACAGACGGACGGACGGACGGACGGACAGACAGGCAGGCAGACAGACAGACAGATGGACAGACAGACAGGCAGACAGGCAGACGGACGGACAGGCAGGCAGACGGACGGACGGACGGACGGACAGACAGGCAGACAGACGGACGGACGGACGGACAGACAGACAGGCAGGCAGGCAGACAGACAGACGGACGGACGGACAGACAGGCAGACAGGCAGACGGACGGACAGGCAGGCAGACAGACGGACGGACGGACGGACAGACAGACAGGCAGGCAGACAGACAGACAGACAGACAGGCAGGCAGGCAGGCAGGCAGACAGACAGACAGACAGACAGACAGGCAGACAGACAGACGGACGGACGGACAGACAGGCAGGCAGGCAGACAGACAGACAGATGGACAGACAGACAGGCAGGCAGACTGTGTTAATGTGGGAGACACTGGATTATGGAGCTCATTAATCCTGTGCATCGCTGCTTCCTTTCCAATCGAGCGACAACAGAAGAACACAGACACACACAAACCAGAGGTCCACGCTTCATCCTGGAAATGCAGTGTCACACTGTTGGACATGATGTGACCATCTACAACATGAAGTGCAGCAGAATCTGATCAATCACATGATGGGACCAACTGACGCAGGGTGGTGAACCCATGAGCGCTGTTGTAGACAGTTGGTAGTCCTCCCATGTTTTCAGGTTTTCTGGGTGATTAACGGGTGTTTCACAGCTGAAGCCCACTGCTGAACTGTGTGCCATCTCATTTCTCATTTCAGCTCAGTTTGTTGAGAAGAAGCCGAAATGTATTTTCTGTGTGGAAGAATTGTCATCGCTCAAACATAATTATGGAAACGGATCTGTAACAGCATTTCCTGTGTGTGTAGAAATCTGTGAGAAAATCGGTCGAGCTGATTGGTTCTCATCGGCTGCAGTGACATCACCGCCTGAAGCCATCAATCACTGCAGGTGAGCAGGGCAGCCCACCCCCACCTCCCACCCCGCAGAGGTCACATCACCCCGAGGCCATTTAGGATGGATATGATAATGTTAGTGAAAGCAATCATAGTTTCTCGATAGAGCAGGTGGGTTGGAGGCAGAGAGAGAAGCGTTTACCTCTGATTGTATCTGCCTGACGGTAAATTCACTGAAATCATTACAGTCATTACAGTCTGCAGATGTAATTATGGCCACAGCTCGATTCTGCTGAAACCTGCTTTTTTTTTTTTTTGTCTTTGTTCGTGCAGAGGTGAACCTGCAGTTGGCTAATTGTAGGGTGGAGGAAAACGGACTCACAGTATCCCTGTGAATTATCCCTCACATAATTCACATTAAAAAAATAAATGCTACGTAGGAACGCTGAGTCGAGTTAGCCAACAAAGAGCCAAACCATTAGTTCTGCAGGTATCAGAACAGGTAATGTTAACATGCTAACATGCTAAAGTACAATGGTAAATGGTAAACATTATCTCTGCTAAACATCAGCATGTTAGCACTGTCACCGTTAGCATGTTAGCATGTCCTGATCCTCAGAGTCACTGTGGCTGTAAACTCTTATTAACTGTGACCATGATGCATCACTGATCCATCGCTGATCCTAACTGTGCTGCTGTTACTGCTACGCTGATCTACTGTACCTGAGCAACCTGCATTTAACAAACAGGCCAAAATTATTTAACAGAATCAAACTTCAAAGCTACAAATGATGCACTTGGCATAAACCGGGAATTCAGATTTGATTCAACTCGATGTGAGATTAAATTTAAAGAAGATTTGATTGAGGCTGTGTGAAGAGGCATGAGTGGATATTAGACCTGCAGAGAACTCCCCAGCAGATGTCTCTATGTTCAGGTATACTTACACCTTTATTAAATGAATAAAGCTGTGTGTAACTGGAAATGACATCCACAGTAAAAAAAAAAAAAAAAAAAAAGGTTTGACTAGTCAGCTTTTTCTTTTAAGTCCCTGACATGTGCGTGTGATACAGGTCTGAATAAATTAATGAACTTGATAAGACAAAAGCAGTCTGGAGAGCACGCTGCCTTCAGGTCAGAGTCAGCTGAAGAGCCGTTGTAATGAGAGGGATGTGGAGTCTGTCAGCTGTAGCAGTGAAATGCCTCCAGCTGATTAAAGAAAATGCTACAGTCTGGTTCCAGCTGGAAACCTCATGTCCTCAAATAATTCTCGAGTTTAATTAAGTCTTGTGCAACCAACACTAGGCTGCTGCTGCAAAAAGACACTGAACATCTGTGTTTGTGCTCACATCAAGGTGGACTCAATCCAAAGTGTAACCTGGAGACACACTGAACGGTTTCCAGGGAGCAATTTTAAGACAAAGTTCACTCTTTTTCTACATGAGCGAACATCCTCAGGATCGACTGTTCCCGCCTGTTGCAACACTGTGGGGCAACAACAACTTTGGACCCAAGACCAGAAAATTACACAATTTTACAGTTTGACTCCCGCTGCTTTCATGTTTGGTAATCCTCTCAGAAAGATGCTGGAGATCCTGAAAGCCTGTTCCTGACCGGGTACCACCCCCTCTCTGCAACACACAGGAAGCACACTGCTCCTTCTTTGACAAGCTAGCAGGCTACCTGTGGAACAGCTGTGTGTTAAATCTGTGATTATTTTAACAAGCTTTGGTTTAAAACAGGATCCTGCAGCTGGTGGCACCAGTGTCAGGTTTGTCTTCTAAAGGCCGACTTTCACATGTGTACCATAAGATTATCCAGTTGTGTGACCACTACTCTGCAAACAGCCAATCAAACAGAAGCAAGGCAACAGGTAGTCAGCCCCACCTGGCACCAGATTGGTTCCATCTGCTTTCATTACAGAAAACATGTGAGCTGTTGTTTTGTTGTTTTCACACTTACGGCTCTTAGGTCAGGAATTAATCCAGAATTCTGCTCATTTCTAAGCTCAGGCCAGTGACGCCACACCTCCTCCTGCTGGCGGGGCTTTACCCCACTTGCCCCAGACAATCCGTCACCTCTAAATGACTACACAGTCTCACTTGAATGCTGTTTTCTGATCCAGCTGTGTCTGATAACATGAAAGAAGGTTCATAATGACAGTTCAGTCAACATCAACAGATCAAGGGCAGCATATTTAACACGAGATGAAAGATGAAACTGTGGGAAGATGTGGTTATCTGAAAAAAAAATGTTCAGCAGTTCAAAAATATACAGAACAAAAGGCAGACAAGTGATAGTGATAGTAAATAATAAGGCAATGATCAAATACCTCTGCTGGAAACCTTCCTCTGAGCTTCAGCTCCATGTTGACATGATTCATCACATCATTCATGCTGCCCATCCCCTGTCCAACCAGGAGGCTGAAACCAGTCTGACCTCTGACCTCTCTCATCAACAAGGTGTCTCCGTCCCCAGAGCTGCTGCTCACCAGATGAAAGTTTCTGCTGTCGTTACCTAACCAGTGTTAGTGTTAGCAGCTGTTCGCTCAGCGAGAGCTTCGGTGTTCAGTGGTGTTTACGACAGCGGGTTGGAACACGTCTTCTGGGCAGCAGACTGGACTCTACAGTGACTCACTGTCACGATAACTAAGAACTGGATGTTCTTCCTGCACTTTAAGTCTCAGACTGTTCATCAATCAATCAATCATTGGTAGATAAATGATTGTTGGTGTCAGCAGTCCTTTAGTGGATCCACAGTCTGATACTATCTGTATCTCCTCAGTGTGATATGCTTTTGTTAAGCACATGAACTTGTCCTGTGTAGAAACAGTGTAGTTCCACACAGTATTCACACACACACACTTGATTTTGACTTGATTTGCAGTGGTGTTTACCACAGTGTTAACCTCTGGCCTAACATGCCTCTGAACGGCTGCTGATTCCTCCTCTAATGACTGTGGGTGTGATTCATTTCATTCCGCAGCACCCTAATTGTCCCCAGCTAATGTTGTCCAATCACTCTATCACTGATGTATCCTCTGACTTCACCTCATTAATCAGTGTTAATTATAATTGCCTTTTCTAGTGGCTGTTGTAATTGAATTAGTGCCAAGAGACCAAGGTAAAAGAGGTCAGTGTCGCAGGAAGTTCAGGTTTGTTCTGCTGTGAAAGAGAAAAACAGAAGCAGAGGGAGAGGACAGTAATCAGAGAGAGAGATGGAGTTTAAACAAGAACGAGGAATGAAAGAGTGGACGAGTGGAGGGCATGTAACAGGGAGGATGATGAGAGGGAAAATCATGACAGACTAATCCTGGAGCTGTCTGAGAGTTTGCTGTTCATTGTGTTGAAAAAGTGATTTCCCAGCAGACTGCATCTGGTTTGGGCTGTCACACTTTCTCTACTTAATTTTCACACAGGAACATTTTTCCCTTTGGCAAACAAAACGTTCTCCTCTCTGTGAATTTCAGCCACAAATGTGATTCTCGCTTGTGTGAATTTCAGCCACTGATCAGTTTGTGTTCAGGTTTTGTGACACTGTTCAATCATTTTCAGTCTCTCTGTCAGAAATAAGATCACAGAAAAGCAGTGAATCCGAAATCTGAAATGCTTTTTGTGTCTTGTGAGGAAAGGACGATTGTTTCACAGCCAAACCAGCGCAGCTGTAAAAACTCTTCCAGTGTGTTTGAAATCTGGCAGCAGCGAACGCTCGGCTGCAGGCTACGATGTCAGGCAGCGTGTGATAGGAAGCTGAATTCAAATGAAGCAGGACAGTCGTGGCAGCTGCCGCTTTAAGTACAGCTGGTTATTAAGCCGACCACATGTTGCACAGTGTGAATCTGAATGAGACATTATCAAACAAACTGAGACAGACCTGAAAACTTGGATTGATGCTGATGAATGAGGGGACACGCCTAATCAGAGAACATGCTTAGAACATACAGAATTTACCCCTGACCTACAGGCCACCTCTGGATGAGCTCTGAGACTCCGACAGGTCTGATCCACCATGGATCAGACCTGAGACACGCCTACCTAACCGGACCAGGCCGGTTCCTCAGAACTGAGTGGACCTGTGAAAACTCCTGCTAATAACTCAACCTGAATAAATGTTGTTAATCCATTTCCTCTGTATATTTCCAGTGTCCCCTCCTCCACCAGCGTCCCCTCCTGTCAGCCACCTCCGGGGTTAATCACTGACTTCTCTCCTCTGTGAGAGAAACTCTCTTACTTTCACTGCTGGGGGCTTCGTTTATGTGCTTGTGTGATAAATCACTTTCCCATGATGAGTTTCATATTTGGTGACAGGAAGGAAATGTTTGTGTTACAGGAAGTGAGTTAATTGCTTTAATCCTGCCTCCAGGCTAAAGAGTGTCGTTATAACTGCAGAGTCTTCATGCTGAGAGACACGGCACACGGCTTTCATTAAGACCAGGACAGCAGCTTATGAAAGCTGCTCTGATACAGTCATACATCTACTGCTGATATAAATACTGTAATACCACAGACTAATATAACAGACAGTACACTGGATGGACAGATGGATAGACTGACAGAAAGAGAGACAGATTAATAAACATGGAAAGATGGATAGTGGACAGAGAGATTACTAAATGAACAGAGGGATGGACAGATAGAAAGAGATGGATGGACAGAGACAGACAGACTGGATGGAAAGATAAAGAAGGACAGATAGATAAATATATGGACAGACAAATGGATAACTGAACAGAGGCATAGAAAGAAAGAAAGAAAGAAAGAAAGGCAGATAAATACAACAAAGACAGACAGAGAGAAAGAGTGCAGTGTCTATGGACAGAGAGACAGACAGACAGATAGACACAGACAGAGACAGACAGACAGGCAGACAGAAAAAGAATGCAGTGTCTATGGACAGACAGACAAACATGAATATACAGATGGACAGACTTCTCTGGAGGACTGTGAGACAGAGTCTCTGGTCTCCTTTGATCTTTGCTGGTAAATGTGGTGTAATGAGGGGGGGCTGCTCGGCGCCCTTTGTTACGATGATGAACACGTCTCAAATTGAACGTATCATCCAGTTTGTTAGAAGGAGGCAGGAAGGACCTGCTGCTGCTCGATGCCAGCTCAGGCTTCATACTGCTAAATACTTCCACAGTGACACCGTACAGATACTAAAGCACATTTAACCTCCAGCTTCAAAACATGGATTTTCTATAATTACCACAGCGTTTCATTAGCACCAGATACCCAAACACTAAAGTTAATCACAGTGGGACAGTGCTCAGACAGGCCATGGCTGGACGTCCAGGTGTGTCATCTTCTGCAGGGAGTACAGACTCAGAGCTGAATAATGTGCATTATGTGGAATTTGAACTCTGAGACCGATGAAGTCAGGTAAAGTCAGCTCAGCTCTGTCCTCTGCTTTCTCTGTGTAATTTCATTAGAAACTAAACATCTGTTTGAGTTTTGGACTGTTGCTCAGACAAAACAAGACATGTGAATACATCATGTTGGACTCCGTGGACACAAACAGTGACAGATGTTTTAACAGGGTTTTGAAATTTTAAAAACTGAATCATTAATTTATGGAATCTACAATTATTTTCATAACTGATTAATAGTTTTTTTTTTTTTTCAAACAAAAAATGGGAAACATGATTCAGCTGCTGTTTCTGTGCTGTGAAGATTCACCACATGATAGTAAACTGAATTTCTTTGAGCGTTCAACAATGTGAGGGTTTCATCTGTGGCGGGCTGAGTCTCACCGCGCGGGAGCGTTTAAGTCTATTTAATGTATCTGTTCAGTAGGAAGCCGCGCGCTGCATCACCCCGGGTCATCCTGCGGAGTCCAGGCGTGCGCGTGCGCGGTGCTTGTTAGACACCTGGTGAGAGAGAGTGAGAGTCGATAACGGTGCCTCCCCCGGTGCTGACACGCGCCTTGACCGTGTATCGTGTGTGTGTGTGTGTGTGTGTGTGTGTGTGTGTGTGTGTGTGTGTGTGTGTTGGGGGGCGGACTCTAGGTTTTCCTCAGTGGTCGCGCGCTCTGGGTTTTCTGAAGGAGACGCGAGCAGAGGCAGCCGGAGTGGATTAAGGAGAATATTACCGGGAGACGCGCGTGCCATTACGCATCGGGCTGCTCCGGTGTGCAGTAAATCCATGTAACTATCCCACATACACACATCAGCACTATTAACACTGCTAATACTGATGTGAGCGTGCAGAGAAGAAGAGGAGGAGAGCGGGAGCGGCGCGGTCTGACGTCCTCCGTTCCTGAGTGTGAACTGCAGGGACGGACACGCACCGACCTACGGGGAAAGTTGGAGTAACGCGGGCGCACGGTGTGAGAGGGAGCGGCCGGGTGGTTAACGTTTATCAGCTGCAGGGAAAGCGCTGATTCCTCCGTTCATGGACCGACTCCTCCGGTAAACCGTGGATACTCCGACACGCGCTGCCTCGCCGGAATATGCGGACCTTAACGGACTCTGCGAACACTTCTCGAGCCTCCGTGCTGGTTTGAGTCCCCCTTTGCCGAGGAGGGTCCGGTCTCCCCGTTAAGACTGTCTCCAGGGGAAATTTGCTCGCTCCACCATGTCGGCTGCAGTTTTACCGATTTCCAGCGGAGAAAGAGAGAGAGAGTAAGACACACCGAGGAGAGAGAGAGAGAGAGAGAGAGAGAGAGAGAGAGAGACGGGGTGAACCGGACCGAGACCGACCCTGGATTCATGACTTGTGGGATTACTGTTGGACGCGAGATGATCCTGATTAATATCATCACTTTGGTGTTTGTGTTGGGTGAGTACACCTCCAGTATTCACACCACCCGCCCGCACACCGACGCGCGCGCACACGCAACGCATACACATTCACAGGTGAGGGCAAAGGGTCCAGCGGCTGTCCGTGCGGGATTTCTTGCTTTGTCCTTAGTACATCTTCTGGTCCTCCGGGGATTATTACCTGCCCCCACCCCCCGTGGAGAACCCCCCGTCCAGCACCTTTACCCGCATCAGAAACGGTGCACAGCCCCGGACCTTAACCGACTCCGGGAACAGCCCCAGTTTGTCCTGCTGTTTAAGGCGCACGACTCCGTCTGAACGCCGTTCAGATGCTGCTTTTATTAGTCGGAGTTTCTCAGTTTCTCTTGATGGTAAAACGCTCCAGGAATAAAGGACTAAAGATCACCTGTCTGTCCGCCTGTCTGTCTGTCTGTCTGTCCATATACATATCTGTCTATCTGTCTGTCCTCCCCTGGTCTTGTGGTTGCAGAGACTGTAGGGGGGCAGTGGAGGTACTTGTACTTTAACCTGAATAAATGCATTTGAAGCTGCTTGATGAGTTAATATATTTTAGGCATTTTGATATTAATACATTTACTTAAATAACACGTTGAATTAAGGAGTTTTACTTGTAACAGAGTATTTCTACAGGGCAGGATTACTACCATCCTCAGAACTGTACCTCAGCAGAGAACCTGAGAACAGGCTCGTGCTTACATATTAGCTCTGCTGCACCCTGTTTGTCTTCAGTTCACCTGTCCTGTGAATGCAAGCTGTTGTGGTTTGGCTCTTCAGGGTTTTACTGAGGCTTTGGTCTGCGCTGTGGTTCTGTCCTGTGTCCTGAAACTGGTCCTGGTTTGTTCCTCAGTCCACAGAATCAGAAAATCAGCATGAGGCAACATGCTGTTAAACATCTATCAAACAGGGACACAGACGAGAAATTAGATGTATGCATGCTGTAGGAAAAAAATGAGACAATTAGAAGATAATCAGTGCAATCACAGCCTCTGTGTGGTGACAATACAGTTTACATGTTCATTTTTCTTCAACTCTCTCTATTCAACATTTATAATTAATATATAAACATTTAATACATGTTAATAACAGATTCTAATGTAGCTATAAGCAGATTTAAGTGTTTATTAATGTGTTTGTGAACAACTGGAACTCCTCCTGTGGAACATTCATAACAAATATAAAACATGTCTCAGCAGAAGTTTGAACAAATACTGAACATAAACACTTGTTAATGTCGTTATAACTGTAACTGTGTTACAGTTATTATAAACATTTATTACATGCTAGAGTGTTCATTATTACAAAATAAGGAGACTTGACTTACTATGAGGCAGGAAACTGCCTGAATGAAAAACATGTGAGCTCAGATTTTAATTATACAAAGTGTGTCAATATATCACATAATAATATCCTATTTTCACTGAGCAGCAGTGAGGAGGAACCTGTAAGGGAACATTTACAGTCTGGCACTTTCAGTGTAACACAGGTGTAGACTCACCTGACCAGGACCAGGACCAGGACCAGGACCAGGTTAGTTGAAGTAGGTCTGGTTTAAGTGGTAATCTGCTTTATGAATCACCCGGTCACCCCCTCTGTCTCTGTGTCCAAGTCCATTTCCACCAGAGACATTGGAAAAGCTGTTACTTTAAAAAAAAGAAGTATATTGTCAGTTCACACATCGTTAGTGTAAAATATCAGTTATAGCTTTAAATCAAATCATACAATTTGGAGTTAGGAATCATTTTTTATGTATTGGCTTAAAGGTAGTTCAGTCCATAACACATTTCATCTTTCCATGAAATAATGGAAAGGTCACTCAAACACAAGTTGTTGAGGCCCATTTGCCAGAAAGATCAGATTAAATCACTGATAATTAAGTTGTAAAAAAATTATGTATACAAAAGCCATTTCTGTGTTACGGGCAGCTTTTAAACATGGAACCAAAGCTGTGGTGTGGTCCAAGGTGAGGAGTGATACTGTGAGAAGTATGATCAGGACCAACAACCAGAGCTTCAGTCTTATCAGTGTTCAGTCGCAGAAAGTTGGAGGCCATCCAGTCGCTGATGGCAACAAGAAAGCGTGGCAGGGAATCTGGATTGTTCGGATTTTCAGGACTAAAGCAGACATGATGTCAGTAAGAGTGTTTGGTCCCCGCCCCTTTCACAGCTCCTGGGAAGCATGTGGTGAGTAAGATCGAAGGAAACCGACGTCCAACTCGAGAAAATGAAAGATGACATCCATAAACATGAAGTGATCCCGTCTGTCTGCTGATTTAAGTAGAAAACGAAAACACAAACAAACAAGGTTGAAGAAGGAAATCTGGCAAACATAAGAACCGTGATTATGTATCTGAGGTAGAAATGGGATTTATGTGTGACTGGGAGGTGGGGTGATTCTAACATTACCTGCTCAGGTCAGGGATTTTAATCCTGTATGGAGCCACTCCAGTTATAATTACAGCCACAGTGGCCTCCTGTTTTTCTGAGAACCAGCTGCTCTTCCTCTCATTTAAATCCTTGTATTTTAAAGTGAATCTCTGAGTTTGCTGTGTGAAATTGGACTTTTGTGTGAAATGGAGGAAATTAAAAATGTTTCTGTTAATCTAGAAACATGCGAACAGAACTCATGGCCTATAAAGGAACCAGTATGATGAAAATTAAAATTACAGCCATCAGATGAGCAGGGCCCAGTAAAAGCTTATGAGATGGGCTGTTGTAATGTATTCAGACAATCGGAGCCCTGATCTTAGTCTGTCCCCATTAACAGCAGCTGAATCAGCTGTGATCAGCTCCTGTTTGCAGTGAACCCAGGGATGTACAGACAACTCTCGCTGTATCACTGTGATACTGAAGGAGCTTTAAAAACAGCAGGATTCTCAATGAAGTTCTGCAGCCTCTTTGTCTCTGATTTCAAAGTGCATTTCTAGTTTCTTCAGGTTTGTGCTGGATGGACATCAGAGATAATGATATCCTAAGAGAGGGGAAGTCAGAAAGAAGTTTCTGTGTTCAGATCTGACTGCGTTATGACTCAGTCAGATCTGAGGCAAACCATTTTGACTCTAATTCACCTCACACAGTACCTTTGCCTCCCCTTCATTGCTCTGGCTGCCCCTGGGGAAGCTTTTGAGCTTTTCTTTTGCCTTTGTCAGAAGAGCCCATTTAGCAGGGCTCCTAGTGGTCTGATAAAATCCTCTGTGGTGCAAGCCCCAGGTCACTAAACCCCCCAGAAAATCCCAGAAAAAATACAGATTCGTGAGCAGAGGACATGAGCTAAATAAAGCTTGACTGACAACGGACTGACATCTGCACATGTTTATATTGTTTCTGCTCAGACTGACTGAGAATGTGCCTCTCACACCTTATTTTGGGATGGCAGTGTGGCTTTGCAGCATCATTGTTGTCTTGAAGCAGAGCTCTGATATGTGTCCATTAAATTGGTTTTGGCTGTGAGCTAAAAGCAGCCTGGCACCGCTGGTTTCTCCTGAGGAGACAGGCAGTGAGGGAACAGAGGGAAGTCCCAGGGTTCAACAGTTTGTGTGGTGTGACTCTGGAACAGGCTTTTATGACAGAGATTCAGTTTGTAAAATGTCAGACTGACTTGGTGGAAATGGCATCAGTTTGTAGATTTACCATGAAGCCAGACTGTAGACTTCACTGTGTGTTTGCAGTAACAGCATAATCAGTGAAAAGCAACAAGAAATGTCACATGCAGTCAAATAGGAATAAAGCCAGTGGATGTGCATGATGTGATGCATGTTAAAACACAAAACATCCACCTTTTACAGGTGAGTACACCTGTTCTACATTGGAACATATTCACTACATAACAATCCTTTTTTATTCACTAAATCCACAGTCAGTTTAACAAGGACTTATAATAGTTCAGCATCATCACATCCACACTTACACAACAGCAGCAGCACTCGATAATGAGCATTTTATTTTGAAATGCAGTGTTACGATGTATTTTCTTATTTCTATACCTGCGTGACATGTTGAGGTCAAACTCTCAGAGAAGAGCATTTTGTTACTGAGTGAGTCTCACACAGATCAAACCTGAGCAGCAGCACAGTCCTTCATTCCTCTGTCTTCTTCCTGTCTTTGTTCCTGCAGATGTGTGTGTGTGTGATTCGGAGCTAGGCCCCCCCGGGTGGAGGGAACCTCTGGACTGCGTCCGAGCCTCTGAACTGTGCAACCAGAACAGCCAGTGCAGCTCACGTTACCGGATCATGCGGCAGTGCTTGTCTGGTGGTGACAAGGAACGTAGCGCCATGCTGGCCTCCAAGGACTGCCAGGGGGCGCTGGAGGTGCTGCAGGACTCGCCGCTGTACGACTGCCGCTGCAAGAGAGGCATGAAGAAAGAGCTGCAGTGTCTGCAGAACTACTGGAGCATCCACATGGGCCTGACTGAGGGTAAGCCTCCAACACTGAGCTGTGTCGGGAGCTAATTAAGCCTCCTGCTGCCTGTTGATTTCTCCCCATGTTCTGAGCTGTGAGCCTGCAGATGAAACACAACTGTCTTGGTGTTTTTGTGAACTTCACACATGTCGAGCTCAAAGACAGTTCTGCATCCACTGTTGCGTGAGTGCCCATTTGAATTTGCCTGAAGTGCAAAGAAGAACAAAGATGTGGAGAAAAGGAGAAAGCTGCTTATGTTACAGTGAGTCCAGGTGTTGGGGGGTGTGGCTGCATAGTATGAAGCCTCCAGCGTCTCCAGAGGGCGCGGTGTGAAGCCCTGACTGCATAAATCAGCTCTACAATAGTTCATTCTTTATTTAAGCTGCTGTCTCTGCTCCAACAAGTGAAGGAAGACTGGGCTGCAGGCTCATATAGGCTTCAATAATCAGAGCAGATAGTGAAAACTTTAATCAGCCCCCCCTCAGCCTTTTAAACCAAGTCAGCAGGGTTGCTTCTGCTCAGACACCCCCAGCTGTGAGAGCGTCAGCCTCACTTTTATTGTTTCAGGACACGTTAGCGCCAACTAGCATAACACACTTAAATCACCCACCCAGCTGTCAGAGGTCCAGTTGCATTGTGGGTAATGTATCTGTGGTTCTGCTGCACCGATTTCGATGCTTCTTTTTTAAGCAGAGTGAGGACGTGATAGGAGTGCAGTGCTGACTCAGTGCAACACTCTAACAGCTCTTTGTGCTGTTGTTGTTGTTGTAATGTTCTGTGGGATGTTTAAAAGAAGAAATGAGAACACATGAAACGTTCTCTCACTGTAGAGCTGCTGCTCCAGACACCTGGCTCACACCTTTGGCTGGTTCAGGTCCCACTGCTGCTCCTGCACTGTGCTCTGTGTGTGTCAGCACTGACGATAGGGCACACACACACACACACACACACACACACACACACACACATGCATACATACACACAGGCTGCTGGCCTAGTTTGAGTTTCAGCAGTGGCAGAGCTCATTAAGAGCCTCTCTCTTTGTTCTCCATTCCACTAAGGATGTCTCTGTAGTACCAGCAATACTCACGAAGCCCCTGCATCACACACACGCGCACACACAGTGGACATACATTTAAGCTGGACAAAGCTGAAATGTACAGAAACACAAACACATTGTCTCAGTTGTCTGTAACACAGCATGGTCAGCAGCAGAGCAGACTTCAAGGACAATCAGCATGGTGTGTTTGTGTGTCTCAGAGCTGTGGTGTGTTTGTGGGTCTGTGTGTTGCACAGAGGAGCAGATTTGTTGTGTTGAAGGTTGTAAGATGCAGAGAAGAAAAGATATTTTATAAAATACTGATAGTTGTGCTTCTTACATTCGTTTGGCTCATTACCTGTGTACACGTCAGGACCCTGGAGGAGGGCTGCAGCTGAGGACGCTCATCATTCAGTGCTGTAGGACAGTAATGTTCATGTTACCATTAGAAACACATTGTATTGTCATATTTTCTAATAATGTCGAGTGGGAACATTCATTCCTCAGCTGTAACAAAAAAATTCACTCGCTGTCCACCGACTAGCTTTTCCCTGAGCTTTCAACTACCTCTCACTGTTTTCATTCGTGGAAGGAGAATGCTGTATGCTGGAGACTGTAGCGCTGCAGTGGAGCGGCTGGGGCGGATGGTGAATGGCGAATGGCAGATGGCGAATGGCGGATGGCGAATGGCGGATGGCGAATGGCGGGCGTACAAAGTGCGTGACTGTCACACCAAAGACTCAAGGCTAGATTAGCTGTTACCAGCACAGCACACCCTAGTCTCAGGCCAAACTGCTGGCAGTTGAGTTGCATTGTGGGTAACGTAGGGGGCAGGTTTTGACAACTGTATGCAGACATTATGGAGTGTTTTTCTGGAAATAATTCATGACAATATTAGATGGAAACTTTAGAATATGGAGTGAGAAACAGTGAATATGAAATGGAACCATGAAACCAAACCTCTGTCTCACTGGGATTAAAGGATCTGACAGTCACTGCCCATGAAGAGTCTAATTGGACGGCTTCATTTCTTCCAAAACCTTGAACGGGATGATAATTTAGAGCAGTCACATCTATAACTGTGTTTCTGATGGACAATACCAGCAGCAGGCGAGTTAATGAACAGGAAGAAAAATACAAGTATTCCAGAGCCTGAGCTCCTTCGTGGGCTGAATTTCAAGGGCGCAGGTAAATGGGTTTGTGTTGGATACAGCCTTGAGTCACGAATCTTAACATCAAACAAATGATTTGAACACAGCATCAGTCTGTGTGCAGGTAGGTACAGTACATCAGTTTGATTACAGAGAAGCTGAAAATGATCTTTATTTCTCAGGGGAAGGTCCATCTGCTGCATGGTTAATAATTACAGAGGACTTTATATACAGCATGTCTGACAGAAGCTGCGCCCTGGCAGTTTTCATTTCCAGTTATATTTCCTTATTTTACTTTTGTGTGACGATGAACAAAAGATTTTACCCTCCACAGATTTTCTCCTGTGTCTCATTCATGCATGAATATTTAACAAGGCTGAAGAGGATTTGTTGGCTTTTCAGCTTAAAACTTAGACTCCAGACAGAAAGAACAGGTGAGACTGAAATAATTCACCTTTTTCTTCATCCAAGGTTTAGAAAAGCATTATTCAAATTCAGAGTTATGGTCAGTATTAGAAAGCAGATCAACTGAAATGTGTTTTTATCGTTAAAACAATCATTAAAAATAAAGCCCTTTAGCTCAGGCCTCGTCTGTCACATGATGAGCTATTAACAGAAAAGCATTAAAAAGTCTGTGCTGAAGAATGAAAGTGGAAGAATTCATGGCTGTTTGTCCCGAAATGGGTCGGTCTTCAAATCAAGAGTGCAATAAACAAAGACACTAAAAGACTGAGCAGCGATGATTAAAGTCCTGCTTATTATTCTGCAGCAGTTTACGAAGAAGATGACATTAAGATTTCTAATAATGTTCAGATAAACAGACTAATCCTCTGGCTGATTTACAGAGCAGAGCTAACTTTGCTAAACACCTTCCCTGACAGTGAAAGCAGAGATGTTTGGGTTGGTCCCAGTCAGCTGCTGCTCCTCAGACTGAGAAAGCATAAAGCTGGGTCTGCTGCTTCTGTCCAGTGCTGTGTAACCAGAGACAACATTAGTCTCTAACTTATGATTACAAATCAGCAACCTAATGTAGTTATGAATGGGCTCTCTCTCTCCTCTCCTCTCCTCCTGTCTCCTCCACTCTCCTCCTCTCTCCTCCTCCTCCACTCTCCTCCTCTCTCCTCCTCTCTCCTCCCTCCTCTCCTCCTCCTCTCCTCCTCCTCTCTCTCCTCCTCTCCTCTCCTCCTCCTCTCCTCCTCCCTCCTCCTCCTCTCCTCCTCCTCTCCTCCTCTCTCTCCTCCTCTCTCCTCCTCTCTCCTCCTCTCTCCTCCTCTCTCCTCCTCTCTCCTCTCTCCTCCTGTCTCCTCCTCTCTCCTCCTCTCTCCTCCTCTCCTCCTGTCTCCTCCTGTCTCCTCCTCTCTCCTCCTGTCTCCTCCACTCTCCTCCTCTCTCCTCCTCTCTCCTCCTCTCTCCTCCTCTCTCCTCCTCTCTCCTCCTCTCTCCTCCTGTCTCCTCCTGTCTCCTCCTCTGTCCTCCTGTAGCTAAACCATGTCTCTGTTGTGGAGCAGAGACAGAGAAGCTTCAGTAAAACTGGATGGTGGCACAGAGCTAATAATCCACTGTAGCTCCCTCCATTTTGGACTCTCCGGCTCTCCGTCCACAGGTCAGCTCTGTCAGGACAGTTTGCTTTTGTGAGCTGGTTAATTTAGAGAGTCACGAATTCCAGAAGCTTCCAGGTTTCACACAGCTGTTCTTACTGACTCTGATTACCCAGCAGGTCCTCAGAGAGTGCTGAGAAGGTGTTGAAGGGGAGGGTGGAGATGACTAATGAGCTGAGGGACAGGAAATTGATTGTGGGTGGAGAGAGCAGAGCCTTTTCTTCTTTAGTTCTTTTTATTATTCTTTCCATGAAGACCGCGGCTCCCAGCAGAAGGAAGCCTCATGTTGAAAGAACAAGAGTCGTGTGACACAAACTCATTAAGTTTCAGAAAGAAACCCCTTGCACTTGGCTGTGGTGGAAAAGTTGGGAAAGTGCTAAAAAGAAGATATGCAGACATGTTTCCAGTTCCCACAGAGCACACACACTGTGCCGCGAGGGCAGGAAAGCCATGCTGTCATTGAACAGCCTTTAACGTGTCCAGGTGTTCAGCTATTTCTTGATTTCATCTCATACAAGAATATTTAAAGTTGTTCGTTTGTCGTTCATGTATTTCACTGAATGAACAGTAAACAGCTGCTCTGCACCCGCCCCCGGGGGGAGGTGTTGAGAGGTTCAGCCGGTGTCACTGCATCTGACAGAAAACTACCTCATCACTGTTCAGGACTCAGTTTTTCATCTCGCTCCTAATTCTGGATTCATCACCTCCTGTGTGCCAGAGAGATTTTCCACCCTCCTGCTCTACATCGTCAGCAGCAGACTTTCATTTAGGTAAACAGGCTGAATCTATGACATCTCAACAAATTAGGAGGCGTGAGAAGCTCGTCTCTCCTCTGCGCTGCCCTACTTTATACTCCAGCCTGAAAAAACGCCTGCTTTTAAATATAAATCTTGCCTTATCCAGCGTTATGCCCCGGTGCTAGAAAACTCATCATCCATCCTAATTTCTGTTGTGCGTCTTCATCACAGTGATTTCGACATTAATCGACAGCCTGCAGGTGAACGTAGGAGCAACAGCTGTGACCACAGAGAGCTCACTGATGTTATTCATCATTTCAGCATATACCAGCAAATACACACAGACCAGAACTGTGAACACGTCCCAGCAGCAACAACAGAACAGACCAGGAAGCAGCGGCAGAACTGCAGCTGAGAGGAGCCGAGCTCACAGGCCACAGTGGACACAGACACTAAGGTTATTACTTACATTTATAAGCCCTTCTATCATCTATATGCAGCGTATGAACAATGAATAAATATTTATAACAGATGAATATGCAGATAAAACCTTTACAAACTGTTTTAAACTACAACCAATCAATCAAATTTATTTTTATCTGTATATTAACTTTCATGTCGCAGTTCTTTCTGTTTATGTGGAATTTTTCCATATAAATATGTCGTTATAAAACACTAAACTAAACACTAGTAATTATAGTTGAGAATATTCAAAAGCCCTTATTTCAGCTGTTAACTACATTATAAACATTTATCAGTTGCTCATGTATTGCTTATTAATGCTTATTAATGCTAAATGGGTGGGTGGTTAAAATGATGTGTTGCTAATTTTTTCGACAGCAGATTAATCACCTCAGTTCTCTGCATCGGTTCACTTCGAACGGCGTCTGCAGGCTGTTTAAAAGGAGCGAGGCTGATTAAACAACAGTGTTAGTGTGAATGGCAGAGGGACGGGTGGGGGGGCAGATGGGTGGGGGGGGCAGGGCAGATAAAAGACTGATATCCAGGGAATTAGATCAAAGTATGATGACAGCAGATGACGGAGGAAGGAGCAATTTGAGGATGAGGAACAGAAAAAGGAGGAAATGGAAGAGAGCAGGCAGAGATCGGAAAGATGAGATCAGATAGATGGAGGGGCACAGAGAGGGGAAGCGAGATGAAACCTCCATTTGTCTGTTTTCTGACATACATTCGGTTCATTAAAGGACACAGCGCAGTGTCTCGGGCCGAGGTCAAACCGGTGTCTTCCTGTTTACACGGCTCGTTTGAAGAATATTTGTTGTGTCAGAGGCTTAAACTCTGGAAAACTTTGGACTGTGCAGTTTGTTTGGTGGCAGAAACGATCAATGAATCCCTGCCTGACTCCGTCACCGCGGCCTGTTGAACACATCTGAGCTGATACATGGAGATTTGATTTTTGATTGTCCCACGAAGATCAATCACTTTGCCACAGATGTGGTGTTTGCCTGGTGTGATGTTTGTTGTTTGCCGGTCCATTAAACGCTCGAGAATATTTATCTGTTCTTTGGAGACGTTCAGGACAATAAGCTTCTTCTGCATCAACTGTCGCCTCTGTAGAAGATGAACGCAGGAAATGACAGAAACAGAAGGAGACGGGGAGTAAATCAGTCAGGACAGAATGATGGCGTGAAACAGCGTCCAGACACCGACAGGTAACCACGTGGATAACAAGCTCACAAATGGCTCAGGCAGCTGTTTCAGAGTGATGCAGCAGTTCATTCCACTGCGAGATTCCTTATCAACACACAGCAGATCAGAAGGCAGATCCGGGTGAAATCGAGGCAGCTTCACTGCGTCCGTGGCCTTTCTCACAACTTCAGTTAACTCCTGGAGAGCAAAGAGAGATGCAGGTGAAAGATGGCTGAGAGAAGAGTGAGGAGAAGATAATTCATTTCCCCTTTAATCGATTTGATACAGTCATGAAAAGCTTTGATATGAAAACAGTTTTCATTGATTTTTAATCCCTTTGAGATACAGAATTGGGACAAAAACAGTAAAATTGAAACTGTTTGCCACATCAAAGCATGACAGATGATCAGACGGCATGCATTTGTTCTCGGAAAAATAAAAACCCTTTGTGAGGCTCTGAGACAACACAAAGTGTATAATTATTTCTTTATCTGAATGAAAAGTCTGGCTGGGACTTGAGGGAGGATGGAGAGTGGAGGCTCTGGAGTAATCTGCACAGGGATTGGTCTGAGCTGTCCCCGGAGGGACTCGTACACAACAGGGCGGGCGGCAGCGTTAGTCATGGGTAGCTCTCTGCATGGCTAGCTGATTCCTTCACCTCTGCTCTGAGCTCCTGCTGGGACCGGAGCACACTGACGACCCGGCTGGTGCTGATCCTGGCGCTGTCGCAGCATCCACACAGGGCTGTCAGGTGAGGTGACTCACCTGTACAGGCCCGAGTGGAGGCTCAGAGGAAGCAGCTGTGACGAGCTGAGTTCATTTTTAAACATAAGACGTCTTCTCTGAAATCCTCTGTTCATTTCTGTGCTACTTTTAATTGGGAACTTTTATTTTTTGGCACAGTAGCAGCCAGTGGTCTGTACTGAGTACCTGTGCTAAATCAGAACCAGCTCCTGATTGGTCGGAACCTTAATGCCGATAAGCTCCTGCCACAGCTGGTGCTGCTGTCGGTATTTAAACCTCATTCTTTCCTTTAACTTTGGTCATTTTCACTTTGGCTTCGTTAAAGTTCACTGTGTGTTTTCAAATCTTCCTTAAACTGACTTCGTCTCGGGTTTTTGAAATAACTGACGACCTGTGCTGTAAACACAGCTGGTCAGATCACACACACCAGGCTTATGGGATGTAGTTTCCTGTCAGACATTCATATCCCCAGAGGATGAATCCCACCAACTTTGGTGATGATATGATAAAATTTTGTGATGATTTTGACGTTAGGACCACAGCTTCTTCAGACGTCACTGTTTCTCTGGCCTCATTGGTAACTGTTGAAAAAGTTTTGTATAAGTTGATTTTCCAGCTAATAAGTTCATCAGTAGATCAACTAATCAACATATCGTTTCAGCTGAAACGTTTCTGGTTGATGACGTCGCCTGTTTCCCTTTGTACCGACTTACTGAGTCATATCAGAATGTAGTTTTAGGAGGGAGGGTTTAAATAATCAGGCCATGTGGGGATGACCAAAAATAAAACACACAGAGAGAGCTGAATACATGCAGGGAGTATTGACCCAGAGCGATGAATAAATCATAAGCGACGTGCAGTTTTAAATCATATCATGTGAGATAAAGGGATGCAGGTTTTACATTTCCTGAATTTAATTCCAAGCAGAAGATAAGAATAAACTGTTCATCCTTTTGCACCTCTGCCGCCAAAGAATAATGACATTCAGAGTCACAGTGCTGCTCTGTGAGGGGATGGATTTAAAGCTGACTATCAGGGACAGTGCTGGAGGTCTAACCAGAGGGGACCTTTACCCGAGCCACTTCGTGGAAAGGTAGTGGAGATGTTCCAGTGATTAAAAAAACAAAAACACAAATCTGTGAAATTTGTTACGTAAATGCACGTGTTGCCACTGAGAGTGCATGAAAACCAGTTAGCAAGGTAGCTAATTACTTAGCTAGATTAGATTCAGTTTCACTTGAGCTCTGTGCAGCGTAACTCTCTGACTCCATTGCTTCAACAGGTGGACTGACACTGACTCACCTGCTGTGACTGGTTATTGGTGCCAAGCTGTGATTGGACAGTCCCTAGCTGGGGGAGGGACTTAGTGTTCGTTCATTACCGTTGATATTTTCTTCAGTTGGTTCAGGCCTGTCTCCCGCCCTGTCTGCTTCTTTCTTCTTTTATTCTCTACTTCTTTCTTCTTCTTTCTCTCTTTCCCTGCTGTCTCCCCCCATTTTCCCTCCAGTTTTGTCTCTGTTCTCAGCATGTGGTCGTTGTTGATGTTAATCGCGTATTCACGCTGTGCTGTCTGATCTGGTTTTACATGGGTCTGTGCTGCTTTCCAAGATGAAATGTTTTAGGAGAGATAACACATTTGATTCTTGTGCAGCCACAGAGGCTAAACCAGTCATTACTCCTGTCAGGAGTGTTTGTGTGTACACACACTCAGCTGAGCATTGGCCAGGAAGAAACTGACTCATTTCAGCTCTAATCACTGTAATTACTGTGTGTATGTGAATAAACACTAGCCCCACTTTACATAGATCATATGCCATAGTATGTGTCCTAGTGGTTTGTACCTGTGAGAGCTCATTACATAAAGGTGCTCTGCTCTAACCACCGGCTAAGTTTTCCAGTTTTTATTGAAACTCAAACTGTTCATCTATAAATCTGCTTACAAATCAAGGAAACAAAGATGCTCCTCTACCTGCAGAACCTGCCTGAGAATCCTGCTGTTTTTAAGTTTCCTCCAGTATCACGGTGATCCAGTGACAGTTGTCTGTACATCCATGGGTTCACTGCAAACAGGAGCACATCACAGTTAATTCAGCAGCTTTTAACGGGGACAGTTTGTCAAAATATAAACAGGATGAAGAGGAAGAAGACAAACAAGAAAAAAAGTTTGGCCAAAACATGGGGCTCAAGCTTTTTAGCCAACTCGTGGACGCATGGTTTTTGTCTCAAATTCACCTGAGGGGTGTCCAACAGTGTCACTTTGAAAACTCTGCTCTACATTAAAGTGACTTTATCTCATGAGGGAGAAGAAATAAATGAGAGTTTTAGAAACAGCAAAGTCTCCGTTCCACAGGTAATTATATTCAGTCATTTATCCACAGGAGAGTTAGAGAAAAGTTTTTCCAGCATCAGAAACATCCAGTTATAAATGGGCCGTGACAGCATAACATCATCATTCTGAATTTAGATTTTCTGGATCTGTCCTCATCACCCAGATTCCCACTCACACATTTAAAAACATGTGAACCCACCCCAGCCCCTGCCCCTGCCCCCACCCCCACCTGTCCTGTCTCTCTCCTCCATCACTGTCAAATAAAGCAGAAAGGCCAAAATTAATCTTTTAAAAAAACCAAACACACGCTGTCCACATTTATATGCATGCTCTGCTCGCGCTCACCAGACTCCCGGTGACTGTTTCTGTGTGTGCATCTGTCAGGCAGCTGAGAATGAGATGAGTAAACAGTGAACAGTGGTGTCTCTCTGTGGAGCAATACTAATCAGCCTGCAGCTCACTCATTAGCCTGCATGCTAAATACCTTGCTCATTAGCCTGCATGCTACACACATCAGTCATTAGTCAGACTGGTAAATTAGCCATTTATTTGACTTCATGCTAAATACCAATGTCAGTGTTAAATGTGTAATTTAGCATGCTGAACTCTAAGCACCTCTGGGATTAGGCGCTCACACAGGCCAGTTACTGGACAGAATACTTAAAGCCTGACTTAATAGCATGCATGCTAAATAGCGTCGGTCAATACTAAGTGCCCTGATCTATTAGCTTAAAGGATTTGGCAATCTAGTCCAAGCAATTACTTAAACACTGACCGGTCAGTGTGTGTGTGTGTCTGAGCCACAACACTTCATAAATTGTGCACGTTCAGCAGCTCAGCCGCTGGGCCCCCACCCCTGCCTCACACTGAGGCAGGGGTGGGGGTCCTGCAGCACCTCCACCCCCAGGTGGTGTTAAACCAGCTGAAGTTTCAATTACAAAGATCCTGAGTGTGTTTTACATGTTTCCTCACTCCTGTAGAAAAGTTAGAAATGTTTTTGTATGTTTTGTGGGCTGCTGGGCGACATTACACATCTACAAAGTAAACGTGTGACTGGTGAGACTGGTGTCACTGGTGAGACTGGTGAGACAGTGGATTGTGCTACAGTGTTCTGTGGCGTTTCAAACACTGTCACTGCTGCTGCTGTAGGAGCTGGAAGATCATTACTGGACAAGTGTCAATCCAATGAATTTAGAATAATAATTCTTTAAATTAGTTACCCCACCCACCAGCTTTCTGCCACTGATCTGGGACTTAGACTTGATTTGGTGAAACTGTACAAACGTTGCTCACACCAGCGATGTCTTTGAATATATTGTTTCTTTTAATTAAGGTGAGCAGTACAAGCTTTCCACATGGTTTCTGAAAATATTTTGTAAAATGTTCTGTAGTAGTTTGTGTGAGTTGATTTGTTGTGGTAGGAAGCTGGATCCTGACAGCCGCCTCAGCATGAGCAACATAACACAACAGTTTACAAAACAAAACAAAAAGGAGACAGGCTTTCTCTCTTTCACTGCCTAATTTGTTTCAATGTTATTTCTCTAAAAATAACATTGACCACATCATGTGCTCCTGCCGTTGTGAGCAGCACAGCAGTGTTTTGTGATCTGACCCCTGTCAGCAGGACAGCGGTCTCTGAAAGGCTGGTGTTTTTTCTTGAGGACAGTCTCAGTCTCTCTTCATATTGTCACGCTGTTTTGCGAACATAATGTGAGGATGTGATTTACAGTGTTGTATGGATGCCACTATGTTTGTGACTATCTGCCAGCAGTAGGATCGTATCACATGTTAAGGACCTACGACCTACATGGCTGTTCATCATGGAGGACGTGTTGGTACATGATGCTGTGATGTCATGTCTGTCACCATTCAGAGTATATTTAAGTCCTTTGTAGGCTTCTTGTTTTAACAGAAGTCAGATGGAGACGGTGTTTTCAGTGAACCTGTGCGGCTGACATCTGGTTACATAACTAGTTGTCAGCTAAACTGACGGTCGGAGGCTGGAAATGAGAAGCTGCTCTTGTCTTAACTTCACAGGTCACCAAGAGTAAAGAAGGGGGCAGGAATTAGCGAGGCGTCAGTTATGAGTGAGATTTCCTTTGGTTTCTAAAGTATTTAATAATCTGGGGTCCACATTGTGTTTTTACCAAATATAATTACTGACTGACAGCTGAAGAGGAGAAGACAGAAAAACAAACAGGGAGAGATGATGAATGAGGTAAATAGATGTTGCAGCAGGATAGAACACAGAAGATGATGTGAGGCAGAGATGGCAGCTGCAGGATGTTTCAGAGGGTGGACGCGCTCCCCTCCTCTCTTAGTAATAATTAAAGGGGGGCAGTGAAAGCTGAGAGGAGCACCAGGGAGGACTGCAACTAAGCACTTTGTGATTTCTCAAATTCAGCGTATTACACACACCTTGACACAGACATACACACACTTTTCTACATGGTTGCAGGCAAAATGCATGTATGCGGCTCGGACTCATGCAGGAGACGCAGTGCAGCACAGGAGCTTCCTCTGACTCGCTGCTCAGTCAGCCATCGTACCCTCGTCACATCCTTCCATCAGACTCTCCACAGTCTGTGTAACTCATCAGCACTGACAAACCTGTCTCCTCAGACAGTGCGGATTTCTTTTGCCAAATATCTTTAAATTAAATCATTGCCTGGATGATGTTCACTGCACTGACAACCTTATTCTCCTCAGTCACAGCAGTAGGCAGGAGGTCAGGATGGCTCAGGACTGTGATACAGGCCACTGGCTCTCGCTCCCTGTGGCCCACATGTCTGGTTTTGGTCTAAAACACTTCCAGAGTTCACGTCCCGTCACAGACCTGCAGCTCACCTTCTTCCCAGTGCACCTCAGCCCAAACACAGCCGCCCTGCACAGAAAGCACAGGACATAAACAGAATCATCCAGTGCCAGCTGGTGACAGACGGATTATAATTTCCTGTGGTTCAGGTCAGTGCAGCAGTGCGTGTTGCTGAATGCAGTTTAATGTAAAGTTAATTGTTTCCCTGTGATGGAATGTGCCCTGTGTGAACAGGACGCTGCGAGGGACTCAACACAAACACGAAGTTTGGCCCATTCAGTAGGAATATTCAGCTTCAGCTTCAGCTTCATGTGGTGTGTGATGCAGACACTGAGGAGCGTGAGGAAACCAAACATTCATGTGGCGGGACAGTAATGTAACCTGTGACCTGACGGACACGTGTTCTCAGGAGCAGTCAGGAGAATAATCAGCAGATTAATCCATAATGGAAGAAGTGATCAGTGGCAGCCTGAGCGTTAACTTCAGCCAGCTGCAGCAGTGAAAGGCTGCTTCCACACGGATGATCAATAATCAATAATCTGAGCACTTTTACTTTTGATCATTTCAGCATGTCTTCCTGATGATTCTGACACGCTGTCACTGAGCTTCACAGTGTGCATCAGGATTTTCTCCTCCACCGTCAGACAGTGATTCCGATGCTGTGAAATGGGACGTGAGGATCATTCTTCACACTTATTGGCTCCATCTGGCTGAAACATTGTTGTGTAAATTCTCTTACAGAACTCAATAACTGCACTCAACATGCCCCCAGCAGAAAACACACCAGTGTTCTCTCTCCCAGGTGTGTGTCCGTGCCTGCAGGTGAAATCACTGTTACAGCTTCATACATAAACATCTCCCGTTTATCATCACTGCTGCCTCACCTTCAGGCTGGATTACCTGTACACTAACACACTACACAAACACACAGACACACACACACTCCTGCTGCTAGCTCATGGCTCGTAATTCAAGAACATGTCTCTGATAATTAACCTTCAGGTGAAACAGTGAGTGTGTTGTCATTAAGCGTATGGCTGAGCAGAAAATTTAAATGAGACTACGTACCTCAGACGGATGTCACCGCTCCGTGACAGCGTCGCGTTCGTCTCCTCCTCAGCTCAAAGTCAGCGTGGACCTGCTGATTACATTTTTTAAATGTAAAATCTTTTGTCTTTTTTCTAACGCTCGCTTGAATCAGCTTTTCAGTGTCAAAAAATGTGACAAAAAAAGGCAATAGATTTCTCGTTCTGCCCGCCTTCAGTTTACAGCAGCATCTCTTTCCTGTTACTGTAAATCTACGCCACAGGTCACATGTTCCTGGGACCTGAGGGAACGTGTGATTCAGCAGAAGAAGCTGAATTATACATTTTTCAGACTCTTTATCTCACAAACATGGATGAAAAACTTTTCCCACAGAGTTGACACAGTGTTAGTGATCTGCTCCCTCACAGCTGAACCTGGTTCCAGGTTACACCTCAGATTTGATTCAGACACATGTAGGTCTGCGGTCACATGTTTAAATAACATGTATGAACAAACCGTGTGTGGTAACCCCCACCCCCACCGCTCTCCACAGAAAGCACTGGATGTTCGCCCGTTAAATGCGAGGTGCAGAATCATGTGATCCGTAGGATGCTCTGCTGTGTCTCCTCATGTCGAGGATGCAAAAAGCAGCTCCTGTAAATGCAGCCAGTGCCAGTAATTGCAGACACAGAGCAGCACTTTTGCCGATACCTGGGCCTGTTTTTAGCATTCCTTTCATCTCCCCGCGGCACCAATCTATGGACATTACCCCAACTCCCAAAAATACACAGTCTGCTCTCATATCCAGCATTTATTTAGAGAGGTTTCTACTTTAAAACCTCGATAAGAAATCCTTCCTCCAGAGGAGTCAACATTTCTCTTTTCTTTTTTTCCATTAGAACACAAATAGCTGGTGTCTTCGCTCCGACACATGAAGAGAGATCACTTCCAGCTTGAACATGGCAGGTGTAACACAGGAGAGCTTGTTCTTTTCCTCTGTTGACGTGTTTGTTTGTTGCTCCACTTGTCTGTAGCAGCCTTGTTTATCTCTCATGAAGTATTATTTCTCTCTGTAAGAGTAAATTAGGTGAAACTCCCCAGGACATGATGATCTCAACTCTGTAACTATAGACAGGAGCTGTGCCAGCCGAGCAGTGGGAGGGAGCGTCACTGCTAAATGCCAGACAAATGCTCATGGGTGGCAAATGATTGCAGAGAAATTCAGCGTAGTGTTGAAACAGTGCTGGAGTAAATCAGCAGTGGAGTTTGTTGGCACGCTGAAGTGCGGTGCAAAGATTAAAGACGAAACACCAAATGAACAGAAGTTGTTAGTTTAGAGATCCTGGCACAGCAGAGAGTGTTCCTGGAGAGCCAGTGAAAATGTCACGCTGCCTCTGAATGCAATGTGAATAAGCTACTCGCTGCTGAGTGTTTACCTGAAGGATAAAGGGAAATGTTGGCTGTTGGGAGCAGTCTGCCATAATCCTCAGTCCGTTTCCTGTTAAAGGTAAAAAGAAAACAAGCTCTTTGATCAGTTGCTGTTGAGGCGATGCTAAAAGCTCACGCATCAGCGCCACACCTCGAGTCACGTTCAGGCTGCAGCACTGTGCCACAGCTAGAGCTGATTAAAGCATCTGGAAACAGATAATGAACAAAATAATACATTAACATTGCAGCTATATTAATATAAAATATGTCTTTACAGGAAACGTTAGAACAAATACTGGACGTTAACACCTGAAAATGTCCTTATGTCTGTGTACAGCTGTGGTACAAATGTTTCAAGTCTGCATCACAAAGTCTTTCAAACCACTGAACTGAGCTGAAAAGGTCCACTTACTAACCCTCAGTGATTTAAACCACATCTCACATTCTCCATTTGGTGCCGTCACATGACCTGAGGCTGGAATTCTGGTCATGTGACTGACAGGGTTTGGTTGAAGAACCACAGCCTGATACCAAAACTGAGATAACCAAGATAAAAGGAAAGTGTGAGTGAGTGCTCCAGAGCGGCACAGCACCGGTTTGATGTTTGAAACAACGAATCCCAGAATCCCTTTCCCATCCCGCTCCCCGTGAGCGCTGCATCACGCGTCTTAGCTGCAAGTCGTTAGATAAAAAATAACCTCTGAACTGAAACTGGATCTGACTGAGCTCATTCTCCCAGAGGAGCATCAGATACGACAGGTTTCCATTTCCAACAAACCCGTCCACCACGTTTAACCAGTTTAAAAAAACAAGCTAACGTGGGGCCAGTCATCTGCAGGCAGAACATTTTCCTGGTTCCTGTCTGATCCGAGTCCACTGACTGACCGTCTGTGACACGCCACGGCGTCTAACAGTGTGTATAACACAATACATTTTAAAGTCTCCAAAAAACAAGCTTTGAAATGTTTCATGTGAAAAAGGGAATCTGTGCAGATTGGTTAGACCTCAGGGAAACACACAGTGAGCTCGGTGAGTTACTCCGAGTGTAAACCGATTCTCCACAGGGCAGATATGTTTAATCTGAATGAATCATGGAGCTGGTTTCATACACGTACAGCCAATAAGCTCATATCTCACCAGCTGCAGACAGACAACATGTAAACATCACGTCATATGAGTGTTTTCGTTGTTCTTACACACACACACACACGATATTCAGGCTGTATAAAATAAATGTGAAAAAACATCTAAAATCATCTTGAACGCAGCACCTGAACGCAGCACCTGAACGCGTGGACGTCCCGTCTGCTTCCTGCTGTCCTCCCTCTGTTTTGTGAGAACAGGAATGAAAATCGATGCAGTCGTTTGGACCCATGAGGACTTCCTGTTTAATGTATTGAAATATCAGATTATCATATTGTATGACCTTATTGGTTCTGTGCCTGTGCAGGCGCAGGGAAAGGCCTGTTTACTGTATTCAGTTCACCCACAGTGCACTGAGCGCCTCTGCTGTTGGTCCTGCCAGTCACTGAAAAACTGGCAGCAACTTCAGCTGCACTCCTTGTTTTTTCCTGTGTTTCTGAGCCAGGTGGAAGCAGCAGAACAGGCTGTGAACACAACCGCTACTGGAAACCAGCAGATGAGAGCAGAGTCTGTGGGAGATAAAAAGGCTGAGAGGGATGGGGACAGTTTAAGGCTGAGATGGAGCTGTGTTTGCTGATGAGTGATGACGGTCCATTATCAGAGTGTATCATCTATTACAAAGCAAAGCATCTGAACAAATTCTGCCTCTTTTCCTTTTCCATTTGAGAGGAATGTCAGACGACGAGCTCTCACTGTCTGTGCTGAGAAAAGGGCTGCGACTGATTATTTTCAGTATCAGTTAATCTACTGATGATCTTGATAAATCGTTCATTCAAAGAAATGTCAAAAAAACCAGAATCCTTTCCATCCTTATTTTCCTTTTTTTTTTGCTGTTTGTTGCTTGAAAAATGACTGAAATGATGAATTGATTATCACATTAGTTGATCAGCTCATCAGTTGATTGATTAGCTGAGATGACAGGTGATCACTGTGTGTGGGGCTGATCACCATGTCTGAACCTGACCAGGTGGATTTATTCACACCTGTCTCTGTGGTTTTCATGATCCTGTCTCATCTGTTTTAATCAGTTTGATTGTGTCTTACGTTTCTCCTGCGTCTTCTCTCTGTCTGTCTCCGTCTCATGTGAAGCACTCGGAGTTTCCTTGCTGTTGAAAGGCCTCTTAAATATCACAGTGCTAATTCTGATTACAGCTCATGTTGACAGGAATTTTCTCACAACTTATTTCACTGCTGCACTTCTCATAAACAGACTAGTGTCTAATTATTATCATCTCATAGCAACATGGCATTCGCTGAAAACTAAAGAGAAGAGCTGCAGCATAGTTCTGTGTAAAAACAGGACACAGCTCAGTCTGATCTCAGTGACAGAACTCCAGCATAAAACTGCTCGTTTTAAAAGACGACTGATGTGTTCAGAATCAGCCAGGCTGAGCTCGTCTAATGTTTGTGGCTGTTTCACTCAGACCTTCCAGTTCTTTTCCTCTCAGTGATTCACAGACGCTGCTCTCTTTTGCTTGTTGTCCTTGATGTGTTACAGAAGAGAGAGCACGTTTTCTGGAGGTCAGACAGAAGCTTTTAGTGGCTGAAGCTCAGACATCATGAGGAATGATGACGACGGGTCTCACGCAGGCGTCGGCTCAGAGAGGAGGATGTTTAAAAGTCAAATTACGCTCTGAACAATCACACTGGGAATCACAGGCTCGACTGTGAAACTGTCAGATGGTGACACTTTCTGTTCAGAAAGCTGCAGTTGTCTCAACACATTGACATGTCTAATGACTTTTCTGTTCCTCTAATGGCACAAAAGAGACAGAGAAGACAATCTGCTGTAGATGTATTCCTGTTGGGGGGGGGGGCAGTCTAAACTTCTTCCTTTTTTAAAGGGGAAAGGACAAATCTTTTAACTTAAACTGGCTCAATGGGACATGAAGGAGTACACTGTTCTAATTATAATATGCATATTTGTCTCCATTCAATCAAACTGTCCTATCAACAGCAGCTGAATCAGCTGTGATCAGCTGCTGTGTGACTTTAAAAGCAAGACAGACTCTAACCTGACACTTTATTTGCCCCTCAGTGGGCAGTTTGAGTCAGACTCAGCGAACAAAACCGACAACTTGCCTGCACACAAAAACCATCCAGAGACACAAACTTTACAGGATGTGTTATGTGCTTAGGATGTTGATGCAAGTGGAGTTTCCAGAAATTTGAAATGATACTGTGGAAGTGAAATGAAATGGATTCATG
The DNA here is from genome assembly GCA_016801885.1 of Toxotes chatareus. Lineage (NCBI taxonomy): Eukaryota > Metazoa > Chordata > Actinopteri > Toxotidae > Toxotes > Toxotes chatareus. Next base: position 17,827,514 of record CM028896.1, on the reverse strand, counting down.
CTGCTGGAGCAGCACAAACAATTTGACTTTGAAGGTAGTTTCCAGGTAGATCCAGATGGTCAGGTGTTTACCTGGCATCATGGACAAAGCTGCTGCGTGTGTGTGTGTGTGTGTGTGTGTACCTGCTGAACACTTTTCTGTTTTCTGTTGTATTTCAGGGAAGAGTTTTACGAGACGTCTCCGTATGAGCCAATCCATTTCTCAGAGGAATACCGCCACGCGTCCATCATCTCAGGTAAAGCTGCCATGTTTGTGATGTGTGTGTGTTTCCTGAAGACTAACACACACTTATCAAGGTTACAGCGGTGAGCGATAGTCCCTGGGATGTGCTGGGGGGGATTACCAAGAAGAATACAAATCTGTGTGGTTCCCCTGCTGATTAAGATGAACTGAACAGTCCTCCCCACTGCTCGGCCTGCTCACTCCATCTGTGAACGCGTGAATGAATGTGTGTCTTTGTAATTACAACTGTGTGTGTGTGAGAGTGAGAGGGGCTGTGTGAAGTGATCCTTTCATGAAAACCTATTTTCCTTCCAAATTTTGTACATGCCACATTTCTGATTACTTAAAGGGCAGAGAGATAACCTCCCTTCATTCTCCCGACAGACTCGAGGTCCGTGCTTATATTACACATACCTGTCACATGTCTGCCAGTTTTACACAGAAAGGGTAGTTTAACTAGTCCTGTGTGCTGCTGCTCAGCCGGGGGAAACAGTTGTGTCGTGTTGTTTTGTGGCTCTGGATGAGCTTTGCTTTTCAATAATAACCTCGATGATGTCAGTACATGCTCTGCAGTGATTAGTCAGTTCATCAGTTAGCATTAATGAGAACACCTCATGGTGACTGCATCACCACAGAGCGTCAGAGCATCTGGACCAACACATCTACAACTGTTTGTCAGGAGAACATGATAAGAATATGATAATATGAGTATTAATTTTCTCAAAACACACAAACAAGTCCTATAATGATATATACTGACTGAACGTAAACATGCTCGACCACATTTCACTCGTTCTCCCAGCTTGTCCTCGCTCTCCATCACTCTATCAGCTGTCTTCTGATTGGTCATACCACATTAGACCTGCTGCACAACAGACACTCTGGCTCTGTGTCAGCTTCACACATGTTCCTGAGGAGTGTTTAAATGTCACAAGCCCCGAGCAATACATTGTCATTTACACTTTGTGTGCGTGTGTGCGTGTGTGTGTGTGTGTGCGTGTGTGCGTGTGTGTGTACGTGTGTGTGCGTGTGTGTGTACATGTGTGTGCGTGTGTGCGTGTGTGTGTACGTGTGTGTGCGTGTGTGTGTACGTGTGTGTGCGTGTGTGTGTGTGTGTGTGTGTGTGTGCGTGTGTGTGTGTGTGTGTGTGTGTGTGTGTGTGCGTGTGTGTGTGTGTGTGCGTGTGTGTGTGTGTGTGTGCGTGTGTGTGTACGTGTGTGTGCGTGTGTGTGTGTGTGTGGTCAAACAGCTGTGAAATAGACTCGCAGCTCTGTAAATTGGGTTCTGCTCTCTCAGATTAACACAAGTACAAACATGGTCAAAGCAGGAGAGCTGCAACCAATGCAACTTCAAAAGCATTTTCTTTCTCTCTCTGTATCTTTCCCTCTCTTTCACACACACACACACACACACACACACACAAGCAGAGAGTGTGGCAGTGCAGCTGGTGTGTAACATTTCAATTATGTCCAATATCCGACCTATAACACTGCCAAAAAACATGACACCAAGCTCCACATGTATGCTCATGCATGTGCAGGATTCAAGCAGGACGTGTGTGTGTGTGTGTCTCACCCGGCATGGTGGTTTCCAGCAGCCAGCGTGGCCCTGCAGTGCTGTTTGTTAAAGTTGTCTTCAGTGTGTCCATGTCTCTCAAATCATCTGTCTTCTGAAATCTGAAAGCATGATGTGGAGATCCACAGTCAGAGAGCCTCCGAATGCTCAAAGCAGATAAAGACGAAACAAGAAAGAGGGAGAGAGCAGCTGGGGAGGGGGCTTGTGGAGGGAGGGAGAGATAAGAGGATAATATAGAAGTGTGTTAAATAGCAGTGGCAGAAGAAAGAGCACTGGAACATTAAAGTATGTTTCAGACAAGAGTGTCACAAATCGATTGGAGGGAAAGGCTAGGCGTGACAGAGTGTTTGTGAATATGGAGTCAAGTGTGTGTGTGTGTGTGTTTCTGTGGCAAAAGGGGCTAAAAGTAGTTAACTGTGTATAGACTTGAAAATCTCAGGAGTGGAAACACTGAACTTATCAGAGCTGCAATAATTAGAATCAACCTGTTGAAAACTTCATTATGAAATTTAACCAGTGCTGAAAACTTAAAGCCACTTCTTTATTATAACAATGAACGAAAGGACAAAATGAACGAATGACTCAGTGCAACGGAGTGAAAGGAGTCTGTGTTCCCTCGGTTTCACAGAGCGTCACCCTGAGACACCACAGATTCACCGGTTCAGCAGATGTTTTCAGAGAAACAGCTGGAAAAAGCCTCTGTCCTCGTCCTGCTGAGCAGCAGACAGACTCAGTCAGAGAGCAGCTGCTGAACATGGTGCAGCATTTAGCAGATAAAGAGCCAGATGTTTCCCTCAGGAGCTGCTGGAGACCAAACACGGAGCTAAAAGAGAGAAACACTGGACTGAGAGTCCTCAGGGGGACTCAGAGACCACTCCATGAAGGATCATGTGATCTGTAACAACTGGATGTGGATCTGGACGTCTTTTAGTGGACGTTCCTCACACCTCCAGGTGACGGAAACTTCTCTGTCTCTGATGGACATAAAACGACTGCGAGAAAATATCGGCTTCTTTGATGAAGAGTCAAAGGCATGCGACGTCTGCGGACGTAACTACAACTCCCACAGTGCATTTCACTAACAAACAGCCAGGCGCAGAGCTTCAGACTCGGCCGGTGGAAGCTAAAGAAGGCGGCACTGAGAAAACTGATTTTACAGACTGCAGCTTAAATTAATTCACTTTTGGATTCTGGGTTAATTTTGGATGAATTCAGTAACCATGGCGACATGTTTTGTTCACATATTCAACAATGAAGTGTTCTGAATTTGCTACAGCCCTGACCGGCTTCTTCTCCATAGCAACAGCAGCCGAGGCTCATGGTACTGTTGTATTTAAAGTCGCCCCCAAACCGACGGGATCTGGAATAATTCAAGCCGGAGGTCAGAACATGAACCTGTGAGATGGAAGCGTTATCCAGCAGAGTCCTGAGGTTCTGCGTTCAGTAACACTGAGCGGATTATTTAAGGAAAAGTTCTGGAAATAGCAGCTCCCACAGTTTGTAACAGACAAACAGGGACCCTCATAAAAATCCTGCCTCACTGAGCCATTAGTATTGATTCTTCTGTCTACCTGAATTCATCTGCTTTGAATCTGGGGCTGTTTGTTTCCTCCAACACTTTTCTATTCCCTGGTTCTGAGATGTTCACTTAATCAGACACAATCACTTTCCAGTTGATGATGGGACTCATCACCACTCCGGGCTAAATAAATGGCTCTTCTCCTTCACTTCTCATCTCCGTCCTCATCTTTTTAAAGCTTCATCAAATCTGCATCCATTAGCTTCCTCAGTGTTTTCAGCCTCTCTGCCTCTGACTATCCTGTTTCAACCAGCACTGAAAGCCTGTCCGACACCGTTCAGAGCCCCGTCGCTCTGCATCACAGGACACGGGGCCACCGAGGCCTCAGCCGGCTTTTACTGCCCGGTCTTCAATTTCAGCTCTGACTGGGGCGGGGGGGGGGCAGGTGAGGGGAGGAGAGGAGGAGAAGAGAGGACAAGGAGGGCAAAAGGAGAGGAAACAAGGAAATGAGAGGTAAGGGAAAGAGAAGAGGAGCTGAGGAGAAAAACAAGAAAAGAAGAAAAGAAAAGAGGAAATGTGAGACGAGAGCTTGGAAAAGCAGAAAGCAGAGGAGATAATCTGTCCACAGGGGAGAGGACATAAGACGTTTCCTACTGACACAGCTTCATCTGTGTGTGTGTGTGTGTGTGGTCAGGTTGTAGATGTTGTTCTGTAGATTTAAAGGAGAAAACATGAAGATTTCAGAGTGTGTGTGGCTGTGGAAGGACTGTGCTAATACTGAGGACGAATACGCTCAGAGGCCACTTTATTAGGTACACCTGTAGACCTGGTCATCAGCGCAAAATTTAATCAACCAGTCACGGGGCAGCAGCTGCATTCTTGGAATTCTGTGGAATGATTGATGGAACCCCGAAGGGGAGGGACAACAGAACCAGCAGAACCCCAGTAATAGAGAGGTGGACACAATGTGTGTACACATATATAAGTGTGTGTGTTTGTTTGTGCTTACTAATATATATCAAAGACCCTGCTGCAATTTGTGCATGTAAAAAGCTAAAAAGCAAGAATTTCTCAAAATGCTATTTAATATTGACTTTAATGGGCTAGATTAGGATTAGCTCTGGGATTAGGATTAGTACTGGGATTAGGATTAGCCCGGTGCTACATGATCCAGCATGAATGCAGTTTCTGCTTCATGCAATTATGTTGTCTTTCTTAGACCATCTAGTGAAAATCATGAGCGTGGTTTGACTTATCAGGTGAAATGTTAATAAATTTGGTGACACAGTTTCAGTATCTGCAGAGTTAGGATTTTAAGTTTGGGTTAAAGGTTCAGACTGTGGTTCATTTACACAAGTTAAACTCAGATAAACAACACAACGCAGAGATTTTAGCTTAACAGGGACAGAAGTCCAAAAGAAGAAGTCCTTGGCTAAGGAGTATAAAACAATATTCACAGTATAAAAGACATAAGTAATTAATATAAGACATGCAGGGATAAATCAGAAGAAACTAAAGGTCTGGTGTTGACACTTAAGGTTAAAGGTTTGGAGTTTATGATTATATGATGCCAGAGTCACTCTTAAGTCCTTTAAGTTGGATTTAATTAAACTGGGAATGTGAAAATCTGAGAACCAAGAACAAAAGAAAAGTTGCTTCTTCTAACTGCAGAACTTCATTGAGAATCCTGCTGTTTTTAAGTTTCCTTCAGTATCACAGTGATCCAGTGAGAACTGTCTGCACATCCATGGGTTCACTGCAAACAGGAGCTGATCACAGCTGATTCAGCTGCTGTTAATGGAACAGTTTGACTGAATGGAGACAAATATGAGTTAAAAACCTGATTTGAAAATGTTATTAGCTACAGTCGTGTTTGACGACCACAGTAAAGGCTGAAACTGTCCAATGACCAGTGATAACACCGTGTACAGTCAGGAGCCATTAAACCTCTGTACTGTAGCGTCATGTGACCCGAGCTGGGATGGACCATTTGAACAGTGTGACGTGAAAATAACAGATTGATTCATTGAGAGTGTCTGTATCCGTGGAAACTGGGCTGAGGTGTTGATGCAGCTGGAAATGTGGGCAGTGATGTGTTATGGCTGTTCCCTTTTCTAACAGGAAGGCCTCACAGAGAGCCTGTTCCAGGTGCTGCGGGACAGACGAGACGGTGCAGTGCGTCTCTAAGCAGAGGGAGCGTCTGGGCCTCCTTCACTGCCTTCGGTTGTTCTTCATGTCTTCCCTCGTTCTTTTCATTTTCTCTCTCTGTCACAGCCCGGCCTCTTTTCCTCTTTCCCCCTCTCCTCTCTCTCTCTCTCTCTCTCGCCCACTTCCTCCCTCCAGTTCTGCTTTTGACCTTGTTAGATCATGTCTTAGTGGTGTGTGTGGAGAACGGACATTGGAGCACACAGCGTTTTAATAAAACATTATGTGAGTGAGTGGTTTGTATATATATATGTGTGTGTGTTGTGCGTACACCCCGGGGCAGGGCTTTGTGTGTATATCCTGTTGAGGCTGTGTGTGAGAAAGATAACAGGACAACCTAGGGCAACTCTCTAATTGGCCCGCACTCCTGCCCCGGATACTCGCTCTCTTTCTCTCTATATATATCTGCTCCCTTTCAAATGCTGCTCTCCTATTGCTGCTGCTGCTTCTTTTCTGCCACGAGGTAGTGTGAGCCGGGCGATGCATTAAAGATGGGGGGTGGAGGGGTGGGGGTATGAGGGAAGGTGCCCCAGGCTGCGGAGGTTAAACAGTGAGACTGACTCAAATGAAAATATGAGACCGTTATGTATCCAGACTGTGTCAACACACAATCAGAGCTTCTTTCAGGATGTTTTGAAATGTGCTGCTGTGTGAAGCTTCACACGGTGAAGAACAGTGATGGGCTCAGAGGCCTGTCGTCTCTCGGCTTTGTCTTGTGCTTATTTTTAGTTCACAGGGCTTTTTTCTGTTGTTTGTTCAGAGGTGACGTTCAAACTGTACGATCACATTTAAGAGTAACTATCTAACTAAATCCAATTTTTCGGAGGGACCGATGGATCCTGGACCAGGTGTCCAGTCTGTCTCAGGTCTGATACACAGAGACAAACAACCCTTCACACTCCAGCTGTTCATATATTGTATGAAATAATGTTTTTAGATGCTTCAGGTTTACAGGAAGTTGGTACATTTACTTGGCAGAGTTCACAGAAACAGAAGTGAACTCTGATGCACTGTTATTAACCTGCTCAGACGTGAGTGGCTGCAGCTGTGGTGAAGTCTTTATTCTGTCACTGTGACAGCACTGTAACACCACAGAGCCGCACAGAGCATTAAGCCAAGTGTGCTTCCAGCGGTGGAAGCCTGCCTCATTTCACACAATCAATAAGCCTGGATGTGAGGAGGTGAGAGCTGCTCCTCAGAGACCAAACATGCTCATTTAACTGACGGCATTAAGGCAGGAAACACTCGAGTGGCTGGAGGGTTCATTTATGGGCTGGAAGCACACGTTTCCCGTGCGCCCCTGAACGCATCGTCAAATGTTCTGCATAACAAGTGCTTCATAAACCTCAGCGGTGCTGAGCTACCTTCATTTAGATTTCTGGACATATGCAGTTAAATCCTTGTGCATGTTCTCTCGCTGCATTGTCCTACTTCAAAGCCTGTTGGGATGTGGAGAATGAGAATGTTCCGGCTGTCCTGTAGGAATATGAGCCCATTGTCGCCTAATCTGTTCCTTCTGTCAGGGATGGAGATGTGTAGTTTCCTCCAGATTCAGCTGAAAGTGAATGACTCTAAACATTTATATTATAACTTTAAATTAAACAAATCCAGGCAGGTGAGGCTGAGCTGTGGGTGGAGCCTGTGGGGAACATTCATGCAAGAATCATCCATATGCACAGATTTAGTCTGAAGTGGCATACAGGAGCGATCTCAGACTTCAGGCAACAAAATGGACCGGATGTTGTACAAGTCACGTACAGAGATTCAGCCATTCACCACAGACACACACACAGACTGTGGAATTATCTGCCTTAATCTGACAGAAGAAATGCATCTGAAATCTACAGAAAAATAAAAGAAGATGTCAGGTGAGATAAAGGTTCTCTGCAGAGTTTCTCATGTCTGTGTTTGTCGATGTGTTACCACCAAGAAGAGCTGATCAGGATCCGTGTAAAACTAACAGCTGGATGTGAACAATGTCGCCCACACACTCGTGTATGAGCCTTTTTTTCCAACTTTAACAAACAATATTAAAAATTCTTGCTAGTACTAGAAGCTCGGTGAAATAGCATCCACCTGCAGGAGGAATTGATGAGCTAATGGCTAACATGCTAACGCTGTCACAAACTGAACGCACAAACAGTTTCTTAGACCTTGTGAGAAAACCGACTTTTAAATGCTGCTGTGACCAGACTGTACTTCTGCACATTACGACACTTTATTTCAGTTTGCATCTGTTCTGACAGCAGGACGTTGGCAAGTCAAGCTCTTTTCTTCGCTCTTGAGTGACATTTTTGTGAATGAGACTTGTCCACAAATGGGGCGGAACAGGCAGGCTTATATTCTGCTAATGCTCAAATCTCACAAACACACACCTTCCTACGTACAGGTGGATTCATCGAGCTGAGCTGAACAGTTTATGGAAATGTGTGCAGCTGAGGAGCCTCGTTGACGAGGGTTTGCTGTAATTGTGCACGTATGAGCAAGGTCATCTGATGTGATCTGACAGGAAGCTGCTGTTAAAGACACCACGCACCCAAAAACATGATTGAAGTTTACTGTTGGTGACTAAACAAATTACAGCTCCTGTCTCTGCCTCGTCTCTGTTGGACAGACATTTTCTGCACTGATGGATAAAGTGAAAAGTTTTGAAATAGTCGACAGTGGAGTGCATGGTCTCAACATCAGGCAGCATCCAACAGATGGACGTGGAGAAGATTTCACTGGATGAATGTAAACTTCAGGGTCATTTAAAACGTGAAAGATCAGTTGAGTTGGTAACGTGAGAATTTAAAATCAGTGTGAACTGTAGTTGTTTGTTTTGTGTGTGTGTGTGTGTGTGTGTGGTGAACACCTTCATTAGGCCTGGGCTGTAAGGATCCTGGCAACAGACTCAGCTGAAAGTGTTTCATCCAGCAGCAACGGATCAGCTCCTCAACACACAATCAGCCTTTCCTGGAAGCACACAACAACAATACTGTTTATCTATGCAGCTCAGGGCTGTGTGTGTGTGTGTATGTGAGCGTCTGTGTGTGTGTGTGAGCGTGTGTGTGTGTGTGAGCGCGTGTGTGTGTGTGTGTGTGGTAAACTGCCAGCAGACATCTCCAGAAAAACATGGTCCATTAGAGCAGACTTTGTCAGTGATAAAATAATCTAAAGCACTACAGTACTTCTCATCTTGTAAACTCCTACATGTGGAGTACATAGACTGTGTGTGTGTGTGTGTGTGTGTGTGTGTGTTCAGTCAGACAAGTGCCAAGGTTATCTGCAGGGGAAACAACGTAGTGTGAAGCTCTAACCGAGCACACTGATACTGCAGACAAACACCATGATGCACACACACACACACACACACTATTAAGGCCAAATTCATATTTAATTATATGTGGCATCACAGGCGGAGGTGTTGACAGCTCACAGTGGTGGCCTCTCTGTCACCTCTCTGTCTCTGTCTCTCAGTTCAGCTCAGCTTCGTTGTATTGGGACACCGTACATTAGTTGAAGGGGTAAAGAGACATTGATTCATTGCTGCATTCCTGTAGTTTTTGGTCCTGACGGACCATCAGGTGACGTCTCACTGTCCGTCCATGTCACTGTGGCAGCTGCCTGATGCTTCTCAGACCTTTCAGTTACTCAGAGTCTAAGTCAACAGTCACATATTTATGAAGGGAAGAATGTTAAGTTGCATTGTGGGTAATGTCAGCAGCAGGTTCTGACAGTGAATGTGGAATAAAAAAAGATGTGGATGGATGAAGGAGGATGAGACACACGCCCAGGTCATGTTGTAGTTGAGTGAAGGTGGGTCTGAGGCAGCTGGGAGCTCCGGGACTGTGACTCACACTCAGAGTCAAAGCTTTTTCATCTTTCTTCCTGTTTGAAAGTTGTTTAGCCTCTAAAACCAAAGCTTTACTTTTACTATCTTAACGTCAGCGTGTACTTTGTATGTTAGTTCCATCTCATTTCTCTGGCTTCAAACACACAAGTTTCCAGCTCTAACTGAGGGAAGCGTCTCCATGCCACACTTTAAAGGGCTTTCCTGGGCCAAGGCTACAGTTGTCTCTCCCATTAGACTTGTGTAATTGGATGTGTTGGATTGGAACTTAGTGGTGCCCACATATGTGTGTGTTCACACTTGACACTGTGATGTGACATTCACACATGTGATCAGATCTCACTGTGACTGGGTGCACAGAGAGCTGTGTTACTGCAGCTTTGATGGATGTGGCTGTGATAAACAGGACTTCAGGTAAAAATGTTTGTATGCGATTGACTGGATTTACTGTGGAGTTAGGGGAAATGGAGGAAATGGACATGATACGTAGTGTAATATGTTATATGTAGGCGACAGGTAACACAACATGCATCAGCACCATCTCCTCCACACTGGAGCCCCCCGAGGGCTGTGTGCTCAGCCCCCTCGTGTACTCCCTGTTTACATATGATTGCATGGCTGAGCACAGCTCAAACACCAGCGGACCCACGGAGAGGAGGCGGGGCCACGGAGAGGAGGGCGGGCCCACAGAGAGGAGGCGGGCCCACACAGAGGAGGCGGGGCCACGGAGAGGAGGGCGGGCCCACACAGAGGAGGCGGGGCCACGGAGAGGAGGGCGGGCCCACAGAGAGGAGGCGGGCCCACACAGAGGAGGCGGGGCCACGGAGAGTAGGCGGGCCCACGGAGAGGAGGCGGGCCCACAGAGAGGTGGTCTAACATCGGGCTCCACATCCAAAACAAACCAATGAAACATCATACATCAGGAGAACAATTAAAAACAGTCTGAAGTTACATTCAATAAAAATGTTTCCCTGTTTTGTTTAAGTCACTGGCCTCGCATTTCCTACAAAATCTAATGGCTGATGGGAAAAAGCCCCATGCTGTGACAGTGACTGGGACAGGGTACAGAGGTTAATACCCCACACGTCTCTGTAACCAGGCCCTCAGAGGCAGCACGTGAGCTCTTCAGCAGAAAAGACTCGTTAGCTTACCATCTGTCCCCGTAATGTCTTTTAACCAATGAGCAGAGATCTGTTACTGTTCTCATCTGTGCTCCGTCCCTTTATTACAGCCCACTTAAGCTCCACTTAAGATTTTATCAGCTCATGGTCACACTAGCCTTTATCAGTAAACACCACTGTCACATGTCCACAGCTGCACTGACTCAGGATCAGCTGACGTGCCAGAGTCCGTGCGATGCATCGCTTCAGGCGTTCAGAGTGTGGTCCCGTCTTCGGTCTCCACATATTTAACAGTTGTGCATGTCAGTGAAGTCCCATGCCTCTTTATGCTTTTACATTAACCCAGTGGCTGCACTGCAGCTGTAATGAGATTATAAATATATTCCACATGCAATCTTAATTCACTAATGCACAGGTCACAGGCGTGGCAGTGAGCTCCAGTCCACCAGGACTGCTAATAAGAGCGACACTGAGGGTGACACCTGTTAATCGTACACGTCCCCACGGCTCCTGATAAATGATGCCTCAGACTCACAGCTGTACGAGGCCGGTGTAAGGACTGAATGTGCTTTTGGCAGCGAGCCGACCAACCACAGGGCTGAGTGTCAGGGATCAAACAGTAAGACTCAAGGACACCAGGGGCCTGTATCAGGAGGCAGGTTCAGCTTAGTCTGGCTTTTCATGGAGTTACCTGCTTCTCTGAGCCTAATATCACACGTCCTGATGGCTGCTGTCACAGAGCTGGATATGAACTGGCTCAGTCGATGGAGGGTTCATCGCTCCAGCTCTGTGTTTTCCTGGTTCTGAGGGTTAGCTGCTGTTTGGGGAAGCTTTACTTTACCCTCTCGACTCACATACATACTGATTTTCAAATGTTGTTTTCAGATTTCAGTTAAGTTCAGTAGAACTTTATTTAACCCTGCAAGGGCAACTGTTTGAGCACCAGGTCAACAAATACACAGAGCAAGTGTGTGAAAACAAAAAATCACTGTTAACCACAAACACGTGGGACTGGTTATAAAACACAGCACCAATGCATCATGACTGTGCCTCAGTGATTATGAAAGTGTTTGTATTTATTATCTGTTAACACCATTAACACAGTGCAGCAGGTCACATCCACCGAGCGCGAACACATGTCAGTTATCCACTAACAGATGGATCATAGATGATATGTATTCTATGTTATGAAACCTCACAGAGCCCTGTTACAACAGCCGTCTGTCTGTGACTCTAAATTTACTTCAGTCTTTTCTTTTCTTCTCTTTTTCAGACTCATCTTTGTCGAAGATGAGCCCCTGCTCTGAGGCGGGGAAACCCTGTAACCCCTGCTTGGACGCAGCAAAGGCGTGTAACCTCAACGAGACGTGTAAACGCTTACGGTCTGCCTACAACTCTATCTGCAGCAAGGCCACGCCCCCGCAGCCCTCTCTGGCCAATCAGGAGCCGTGCAGCAGGAAAAGGTGTCAGAAGGTGGGCGCAGTGGTTGCAGCTCTGTCCAACCACAAACTGAAATGTTATGATGTGTAAGAAAATGCTGTCGGCTCAACACAGAGATCTGTGATTAAAGTAAACAGAAGCTCCTCAGAAATAAACAAAAACAAGATCAACAGCAAAAAAACCCCCAAAACTGTTCAAACTCAAGGTTCACTTATTAGCTTTGTCCACAGCTTTCAGCTGTATTGCATGGCCTTCATCAGGTCTAGAATAAGATTTGATGCGTCGTCTGTAAACCAACACAGATCCCATCTTTGGCATGTCAGCTTGCATGTCAACAGGTCTGTCTCCATGGTAACCGAGAAAACTCCATCTGCTGATGATGAACACTGTGTGTGTGCTCTAAAACAAAGATAGTAAGTGGACCTTGAGTTGTGACTGTTTTGTCAAATCTCTGCAGAGAAAGAGAAAGAGGAGAGTGATCTCAGAAAGCAAAGCTCAGCTCAGTGCAGCGATACCCACACTGATCCTGATCCTGAGAGGAGGCCGTGTCTGTCAAAGCTAAACGCTTATTTAAGGTTATAACATTTCATTTTCTTCTCCTTTTCCTCTTTTCTACTCGTGACTAAATGTTGAAGCTGTTACTGTGGCTGCTAAAAGCTTTAAATGTAATTTATTTTCCTCATCTTCGCTTTTACATAACCATTCACATGAATTCAGTGTTATTAAAGACTTGACCTTTGCACTGCTGATTTAATTTCTTGTGCTCTGGTGACTTCGCTTTTTCTGGTAAACTGCCACGATATGGAAGATGCAAAACGCCTGAATAAACACAAATCAAACTGAGAGTGACGCTGCTATTTGCTGTATTTGTTTACCGTCACATAATTAAACAAAGAACAGGTTTTATAAGGAAAATTATTGAGCTTTCTTATTTAGTAACTGAATGAACTGAAGTCTAAGCCACATTAAATCCCAACAGACCAACAGAATGAAGGAGTGTGTTGAATGTGTCCAATCACTGAGATGTTTCTACTTACGTTCGACTGTCGGCCGTTTTGAGAGGTGCTCTCTGGAATCTCTGCAGGCTCCAGGTTACAGTTCACCTGTGTGTGAAATGGAGAAGATATTATTGTAAAGAGTTTTTATTCTAGTGTTAGTACAGTAAACACCGACTGGTTGAAGGGGGAGGAGAAGCTGATGCTGCTGTCCGACAGGTAGATGCAGTAACTGCCGTCACGTTGCTGATGATTGTCTCTGATTGTTTGATTTTTCATCCTGTGTCGTGTCTCAGGCCCTGCGTCAGTTTTTCGAGCGAGTTTCATGGGAGCTGAGTTACCCCCTGCTGTTCTGCTCCTGCCCCGACCAGGCGTGTGCCGAGCGCCGCCGCCGCACCATCGTCCCCTCCTGCTCCCACCAGGAGAGGCACAAACCCACCTGTCTGGAGCTCAGACACACCTGCCGCTCCGACGCTCTCTGCAGGTGAGCAGTGTGGCCTTCGGCAGCCAATCAGGTGTGATTGTGACCTGCCATGTTTTTTTTTTCCCATTCACACACATTCACTGGAGAAGACTTTTCAGCTTGATGCAGCTTGTTTCACTGATTATTATCAAGCGAGAGGAGGAACTAATCAGTGAAATCAGCTGCTCAAGTGTTTAATTGGAAAGAAATCTTGCAGACACTTGGGTCAAAATTGCATGTTTGATTGATAACTACCTGCTTTAAAGGTTAGAGAAGCCTGAAGTGGGGGAAGTGAATGAGTAACACTCTCGCCCGCTCCCTCTATCAGTGCAGTCGAGGTGCCCTTGAGAAAGGAGCAGCGATTGATTGGTTGACTGGATAAATATATGTTAAATAGAGTGATGGATGCAGGAAGGGAGGGTTTCTGAACCGGGGGGGTTCAGAGGAGGGTCGGAGTGTGTGCAGAGAGGAAAAGACATTTATTTCAGATTTGCTCAGATGTTGCACCTTTAGCTAAAATGCTGATTCCAGTCTGCGGCCGTGCTCTGCTGCTGTTTAAAGCTGCGTGCACATCATATCATTTAAAGCTTAATCACAGCAGCTGAGTGGGAAACTGTTCACATCAGGCTCTGACTTGTTCTGTGTCAGAGATAAAGTGAAGACATGTCGCCAAACTGTTGGCTGCATGAACACAGGAAAAAAACTTCAGGACAACTGAAAGACAACATGAGACCTGTTGTTTTAAAAAGTTCCAAGCTCATGTGAACGTACAGAGTGAGTCACGACATGCTGTGAAAGGCTCTGCTGGATTTTACTGTTGTTACAAATGTCAGTGTGATTTTGAAAAGAGGTTTTTGAGTTTTAGAGCAGAGCTTGTAATGTCCAGTTTCACTGGGACTCTGTATTTCTACCCTGAGCCAAGAACTGTGTGGACCTTTAGCTTGCGTACAGTCCAGAGAGCGGGGTAAGAGAGTCCTGAAGGGGCAGCTGTCAGATAATCAGCCCCGTCCCTGCAGAGGATTCACTCTCTGCTGTAAAGGCTGTGCAGCCTGGTGGTTTTTGATCTGCTGGTGGTGTACGAGCTGTGTTCAGCACGAGATGCTGCTTTGTGTTTCTTGCACTGAGTAGGTGTCGAGCGAGCATGTGTGACTTAGAGCAGAGAGGAGAGCAGCACAGATAAATCGATATCTGTAACTGGGAAAAGAAAACCACACACAGAAGAACAGCACTGCAGAGTCCACCGACCACCACCCACCCCCGACCAGCCAAAACGTCCTGACCCGTCTGTCCCTGCTCCCCCAAAGCCACAGTATTTACCTCCCACCCTCATTTAGACAACAGTACACCCAGTGGCAGGTAACTGCTTCACCCCAGTATCACACACAGAGCATGAATCCTGTTGGCTTGGCGGTAAAAGGAATCCAAAGTGGGCTCGTTCTTTTCATTTTAGCCTCCATTAACCTCAGGCGGAGAGCAGAGAGCTGCATAATCACAGGAATCCCGCAGGTCCTCTGGGTCTCGACGGCCTCCGAGGGTGTCTCATCCCCCGCTGTGGATGGGAGCAGGCAGGAGGAAGTGACTGCTCGGGGACCGCTCTGATTGACAGGAAGCGTAATTAAATATGGTCTTTGCCACAAGTACTGCATGAGAAACCTACAGAGAGCTGTACAAGGTTTTTAGACCAAGGCGCTTAAAAAAATCTATTAGCATTTCAAATAAGAGAAGCAATCACACCCACAGTTAGGTTTCACTGAGAGCACGGAGGAAACGCTCACTTTGTTCCTGCTGCTCCGACAGTTCACTCTGCAGCTGCAAGAGAATGTCCCCCATCTGTCTGTCTCTCTGTCCATCAGTCCCTCCGTCCGTCCATCATTCATCACAGCTGGAACAAACCGACTTTTGCACCTGATTTTTCACAGACTAGCTGATCCAGATCCTGGAGCTCCTGATCCAGAACTCTGAGCTGAACAAGCTCAGTTTGAGTGAAACACACAGAACGATGAGTCTTTTGATGCATAAACAATCTTTGGCAGGTCGGGTCATCAGTCAGCTGTCAACAGAAACATCAGTCAACAGAGAGGGCATCAGGAAACAGCCTTTACCTCTAACCAGGAAGTTACCTGCCTGACTAAATACTGCAGCTTTTTAAAAGCTCCCGTCGGCGCTGAGGGAAGTACTGACAGTCTGTGTATAAATCGTACACTGTTAATTGATTTTTGGATTCTGCTCAATCTGTCACGAGTGTCCACACAGCCACAGGACACAGAGAGCTGGTAAAAGTGTTGCTGATTGCTCTGAGTGTATTTCTGCTGCCCAGTCTTTTAATTATCAAGTAATAATAAGAGAGACGGAGATGGTCTTCTCCCTCTGATTGATGTACAGTAACAGCTTCTTCCCGAGCTCTGCTGGAAAGAAAATTGTTGCTCGTAAATTACTGAGAAACAGCAATTTAGCAGAAACACAGTGTGTGTGAGAGAATTGGATTTTACTTTTGACCCATAATTATCCCAGTCTCTGGTCTGGTTATTTTTTCAGTGGCTGAGAACAAATTGAATAGTTGAATGTCCGAGATGTCCTTGGATACCAAGATGCAAATGTAATATCAGCAGTGGTTAATTGTCCATCATGCCACGATGAGGGTGTTGTCATTATCATTGCTGTCATTGTTGTTCCTGCTGTTACGTTTAGGGACGTCCTTTTTACAGAGGCTCATCTGAAGCTTGTACTCAACGTGTCTGACACTTTGAAAAAACAGCTGTAGACACTAAATCTGACTCACCTCGTTTTTCACAAGCCTCTTGATCCTGATTCAGCCTCAACAGGGAGGAAGTGTTGTGATCGGTCCGTGGTAAAGGAGAGCAGCGCTGCAGCACTGACAGGTGAGGTGGATAAAACTCAGACCTGTGAAGAGAGGATCAGATTTCGATTGGTTAGAAAAGATCGACACAGAGGCCTCGATTAGCTCGTGACGTCTTCATCACAGATCCTCCTCAGCAGATGCACAGGAACCTGTCGCAGTGACTCAGACTCACATGCACATTACAGCTTATTTACTGTGGAGTGTGGAGCGTCAGTGGAGGCCACGCTGCTCAGTGGACTCAGCTGCACGTTACAGCGCCATGTCATGTGACTCGATTGCTTTCTGATGGCGCTCGGTCACATGATCCTGTACCAAAAAAATGCTCATTTCATACTTGTGTTTCATTGCATGGTTTTGGTCATCACTCCTCTCTGCTAACACTGTGCTCACTAAACATTATCATTAGCTTAATTAGCTACAGCTGATAAAATCTGCCAGCTAGAGCTGTCGTTTGAAAATCAGCTGGAAAATCAGGAGCTTCCTCTGTTTACTTAGAGTCAAATTACTTTGGGTTTCCATGGTTAATCTGCCGCTGTCTCACCTATGGAGGTGTGTGTGATGGATGTGTACAGAGGTTGGACCGACCTGCTGCTTTGTTTCCTTCCTGTCTGACGACTGTTTGTGTTTCTGACCTGGTCTCAGACCCTGCTCCTGTTGGTGTTCACAGGCATCAGCTTGGTCTCCACTCATCTCATAATTAGCAGCGATTTGACTTCTACAACCTAAGGTTCATTTCACTGGGACTCGACTGATCCTGACAGAATTAAATTCACAGAGATGCTCCGGTAACAACGTGCCTGTAAAACATCTGTCTGCGCTTTGGAACATCAGTAGATTTACTTTCTAATCAGCCTGACCCTTCAGCACATAGCATTATTCTACAGCTGTCTCATCACCAAACCCCATGTGCAGACCCAGACCATCCAAACTCAGACTCAAAAATAGTTGGGGACTTTTTGTTTGGGACTATTTTCAGTGGCGGATTAATCCACATCTGGTCCTGTAGTGAGTATTTGTGGCAGCAGGGCGATGTGTGTGTGTGTCACCCAGTGTAACAGCGGATCAGTGATGTGTTTTTGGACAGTGGAGGATTAATGGGCCTTTATGTGAGTTGGTTAAATGTATTTTCTTTTTTCTGTGTGTGTGTCTTTGTGAGGTGGACTCTACACTCGTACCTGTGTGTACCGGTATATTTTCGGTTTCGTGTGCTGCGTTCAAACACCCACCCACTCCAGGGAAAACATATGCTTTTGTGATTTGGGTGAACTGACCCTTTAAGACCTTCAGCAGAGTCAGATGACTTACTTTGAACACACAACTTAACTTCTAATAGACTTGTTGGAGGTTTCCATCACGATACATCTGGTGGATGTGAGGATTTATGTGTATCAGGTTCCTTATGACCCCCATCAAACTGAGAGCTCTTGCACTAATGACAGTGGTATGTATGCAAACACACACGCCCGTGCACTGAGGCGTGGTGAGCTAAACTGTTTTTCCAAACCCGGCAGCAGCAGCTGAGTGGTGTTTTAAGGCGAGGAAGCCAATCTAGCGACTGCATCGCTCCATTACACGGTCAGTGAGGTGAGGTGGTGGCGTGATGGAAATAGCTGCCTCTTTTCTGTAGGTCACAGAGGACACCGGCGACGCAATAGGCCGTCTCACTTACTCTCATTGTGATTGTGTATGTGTGAGTTTTTAAAGCATCCCCTGATTCATCTCGTGTCCTCTGTGCTCGTCTGAATGTGTCCGCTTGGTTTACAGGAGTGATGAGGAGCGAGGGATGAGTCTTTGAGGGGAAATAAGGAAAGCTAACCCTGAGGAGATGGAGCAGAAAGCAGTATAACCGGAGGTGTGACCAAGGGCAATCTCTCCTGACGCCGAGCCAGAGCGGCAACTCATAAGCTATGCTAATATGTAAATATGCAAATGAGCAGTCCCACTCAGGGACTGTTAATTAAAGAGAATATCAAGACAAAACAAAGCAGCTAATCACCAAACACAGACAGACACACACACACACACACAAACCCACTTACACAAGTGAGGGGAGATGAGTAAACTAAACACACGTGCACCGAGGTCAAACACGTCTCGACGAACACGTTCATCGGGGTCGTCACCGTGGGGTAGAAATGTCATTTCTCAGACGTTTACAGCACAATGACGCCACAAATCACAGAGGAGCTTTAAAGCACCTGCTGAGGCTCATACTTTGAACAAACAGAAACTTTCTGTCTTGTATTTACTCTGCATAATTAGATTAAAACCCTGGAGACAAATTAGCTCCACAAACATAAGTTAGAATGCAGGCAGCACAGAGACATGCTGGCTCTTTAGATTTCAGATGAACCCACACTCTCTTCATCTTTCATTAAAGGAGTTCTCCACAGATTCATCGTCACACTCCTGTAACTGCGTCAGAGCCGCGATGGAAAGTTCAAAACAAAAAGGATCAAAATCGATGCAGCAGAACTAGAGAGCTCCTCTCATTTTATTCCACATTCTTCCTCCTTGTCAGAATGTGGTGCCTTCATCACCAACTGGAGCCGGGAAATTAATCCCAAAGTTTCCCACTGATGTTACACCATGCTGGTCATGTAGGCACATAATGCAGGACGAACCGAAGCTGAGGAGCCAGAGTCAGCTGACAGCGAGTCGTGAATGAGCCTCAGTTTGTCACTAAATAAGAGTTTAGTTGAGCAGCAGCTGTAGAGACAGAGATGACATCAGAATGGAGCTACAACTTAGCCCTGAAATAAAAGAGCCTCTGAGACCACGCTCCATCAGGCTGTCAAGTTACCTGTCTGTGTCAGTACTGTGTGTAGCACAGCACACCTGTAGCTCTGCTATAGTTCTAATTACAAAGACAGAGAGACACAGAGAGAGACAGTTAGAGAGAGAGAGAGAGAGAGAGAGAGAGAGAGAGACAGAGTTATTACAGAGAGAGAGAGAGAGAGAGAGAGACAGAGTTATTACAGAGAGAGAGAGAGAGAGAGAGAGAGAGAGAGAGAGACAGAGTTATTACAGAGAGAGAGAGAGAGAGAGAGAGAGAGAGAGAGAGACAGAGTTATTACAGAGAGAGACAGTTATTACAGAGAGAGACACAGAGTTATTACAGAGAGAGAGACACACATAGTTATTACAGAGAGAGAGAGAGAGAGAGACACAGTTATTTTTCCAAAATCACTCATGATGGTTAAAGGCTCACAGTTTAAAAATTACACAACTTAGGAAAAAGTTGAATACACCTCAAATACACAGGACTTGTGTCTACATTTTAAAGTCTGAATGGTGTGTCTAGGTGAAAGTATGCCAGAGCAGTAGGTGTTTGAAAAACATTGAAAATTAGCGACTTCTTTGACCTTGTACCATCCATTCAGAAATTTTTTGCAGTTTTTCGTGAATTACGCCACAAAACATGAATATTCTGGAGAAAAAAAAAATACAAGCACACCGAGTCCAATTGAGCCGCACGTTTCTATGTATAATTTGTTGGTGTATATATCCAATACCCTTTTCCACACCATCACACATCACTGGTCTGTCATTCTCTCAATTTACAGCACGCTGACACAGTCCTGACGCCACCGCGCTGTGTTCTGGGTCACAGTCAGACTCTGGCCGTTCACACATGTTGTTGAACTCAGGTTTCTGTTCCTGGTTTAAGTCCAAAGAGAACAAAACGCCGTTTCTGGCTTCACAAGTTAGAACAATCATTTGCTGTGGTTTTTTCTGTTAAACATACACATAACTCAGATGCCAATATAGATTTGCAATTCATTCATAAAATCACTCACTTGTTAAAAATACAGCTTTAATATGGAGTCAGCAACAGCCTGAACGAACAATAACTACTATGTCATATTAACATCACATCTTATGTCATATGAATCGACTCAGTTTGACGTAGCTCAGTAGGAGCAACTTAATCATTATTGTTCAACCTGATAAACTTGACTCATCTATTAAATTTTCACAGTGGTCACTGTGTTCATCATCACCAGTAGATAGAAAATGAAGCAAATGTACCCAAACTGGGTGCATGTTTACAGTCTGAGCTATCTGAGTCGTCTCTCTGCCAGGCTTCCTTCCCTTACCCTGTCCACCACGCAATAACAAATGTACGAACCCACCTACACATGTCCGCAATTGACCGTACGTAGCGCTTTACAGGGGCGGGAAAAATTCCCCTGTCGGGAGGCCTCCCTATGTGCTGACGCCAAAAAACGTAAGAATGGCAAAACTTTTCGTCACCGCACCTACTTCAACCCTGAAATGTCCTACTCCACTCTCCCCTTGGAACGAAACCTGGCAGAGTGAGATGAGCCAGTGTTTGACCTCAAAGTCCAACTCACCCTCTCTGTACAATAAAGCTTCAATCAAAATTTGGCTGGTGATGATGGACAGCAATGCAACTATGCTCAGGACACAGGCTGAATACTATTAAACAGCAACTCTGATTTTGGAGGATCCCCAATCCATCTACATCAGACCTGCCCGTGTACCTCCATCATTTACTGATGGAAAACTTAGCAACTTACTGAGCTAACAAGGATTTTACTCAATATCAAAAAATGTGATCACAAATGTATCTCAGATGCCAAAACAGATTTTAAATGCATTGATAAAACATCATCCATGGGCTGAATAACTGCTTGAGAAAGCAACATCACAGATCCAGCTGTGTTTCCTTTGCACTTTCCTGAGACCGTGTCCTTTTGAGGCATCACAAGTGAAGAGCTGGTAAAACTTCTGTGCCAACAACAGAGTTAATAAATGGTCACAGTCTCTGCTTAATCAGTACTTGAGCTTCACTACGCAGGAAATCAGTCCATCAACCTCCTGGATGCAGCAGATTCACTTCCTGGTCGTGTCCTGTAGTTTGAAGAGCAGCTTGCAGACTTGTGCGATGTGGATGCAACAGTCCTTCAGAGGTGATGTCCGGAAATCTAGGCGGTGTCCAGGGCTTGGTGGATCAGGTCAGGTCACAACATTCCCCTTCCAGCCTTCCTTAAGTTTGGACATGTGAGTCAAACAGAGAAAAACAATCATTAGTAATAAGTAAAAATCAAACAGACTAAAGCAAACCTTCAACATGACCTCAGATCTTACCTTTGGTTGCCGCTCTCTCACTTCCTCTGACTCTGGTGTCTGCTGCTTCCACAGACTGTTGTGGAACAGTCCAGTGCATCCATCCCTGCAGGGTGGAAAGTCTGCTGGGAGTCTCCGAACTCATCCATCCATCAGTCCATTAAGTCAAAACTTCATCACATTCCAGTTCTGTGTCTCCTGTGGAACTCCTCCTCAGCATGTTCTGCCGTGGTCTTGTGATCTTTGCAAACCCTTCCACAGAGGCTCAGCAGTAATTAGCAAGTCCAATGTCCTGACGTCCATGGAGACAGTCTCAGAAGACACGATTGTCTTCTACTACACTTTACACCTTTTGCAGACTAATCATATCAATAGGTTGACAGCTCCATGTATTGGGCTCAGAGACAGAAAAGTCCAAATGTAAAGTAAGAAATGAAAAAAAAAAAAAAAAAAAAAAAAAAAGCGCAAAACAAATGATCAAGCATTACAGAGTACAAGGTTTCCTTCATCCAAGTGACAAAGTTAAATAAATTCACAATAACAAAAAGCTTAACTATGAAAACAAAAAAAAAAAAAAAACAAATATGTAAAGTCAAACTAAAATAAATAACATGACAAGTGTATGAAAAAGATGCTAAAGGACAGAAAACTGACAATAAGGGAAGAATGTGTGCAACAGACAATGTAAAAGTAAATATGATAAAGAGAGTAACACCATCACTGGAGGTTCAGCCACAGAATAAAGCCTCAGTTCACTCATAATCAAACTACAACAGCTACAGAATCATTTCAGCAGAATTTCTGGTCTGTCCAAACTTCAACATGTCTTCCTCACTCTGCTCCTTCAAGCACTGGGACGAGGCCTTAACTGTGTCTTCCCCTCTCGTGTCTTTGACATGGTTTTTAAAACACAGTGAAAGGTTTCTCTACCATCTGTAAACATGTTTTCAGGTTTGCCTTCTGAAATGGCTGTCACTCTGTTCAGGTTTATAAAGATCAGCAGTTCTACTTCAGGACAAAGCCTGTTTCCTTAAGACCTTCTCTTTAATTCAGCCCATGACAATGTCTCATTTCAAGTATGTCAATATCACGCAGCTCAGTAGGAGCAACTTAATCATTATTGTTCAACCTGGTAAACTTGACTCATCTATTAGGTTTTCACAGTGGTCACTGTGTTCATCATCACCAGTAGATGGAAAATGAAGCAAATGTACCCAAACTGGGTGCACGTTTACAGTCTGAGCTATCTGAATGGTCACTCTGCCAGGCTTCCTTCCCTTAATCTGTCCACCACGCAATAAAAAAAAAGGAACGAACCCACCTACACTTAAACCTGACCCAAATAACCCCTCGTCGCTTGATTCTGTCCGCAACTGACCGTACATAGCGCTTTACAGGGGCAGGAAAAATTCCCCTGTCGGGAGGCCTCCCTATGTGCCGACGCCAAAAAACATAAGAATTCTAAAACGTTTCCTCACCGCACCTACTTCAACCCAGCTCCACTCTCCCCTTGGAACGAAACCTGGCAGAGAGAGGCGAGCCAGTGTTTGACCTCAAAGTCCAACTCACCCTCCCTGTACAATGACACTAGCAAAATTTGGCTGATGATGATGGACAGCAATGCAACTATGCTCAATCAATAATTCCATTTAAACCAATCATCAGTCTCCTTGCTCACACTCTACCTTTTTACCTCAACAGTAATCACTTCTATAAACAGTAGACCTATAATGTAAATATAAATATGAAGACATGTTTTTAATTTTTCTGATACTGGGGTACTTGTATATTGTAGCTTTTTTTAAAAATTCTATGTGTTGTTTTTAATTTACATTTAAGAGGTTTATGTTTGGAGGCTGAGTGCCTGTGTATTGCTGCTGTGATAGCGAAATTTCCCAGCTTGGGATGAATAAAGTATTTCTATTCTATTTATCTTAAAAAAAAAATGTTTATCTTACTTATGTATACTATGTTGAATTTTCTTCATTTACCACTGGGAGTTTGATTATAACTAAAGAATTTCTCCAGTGATTAGTTTCTCTGATTCTGACACATATACAAAGAACATTGTGTTTGTTTCTGAATCTAACAAAAAAGCAAAAACAGAGCTGGACAATTCATTCCTAACATGTGACCTATGGGCTGAATAACTGCTTGAGAAAGCAACATCACAGATCCAGCTGTGTTTCCTTTGAACTTTCCTGAGACCGTGTCCTTTTGAGGCATCACAAGTGAAGAGCTGGTAAAAGTTCAGTTCCAACAACAGAGTTAATAAATGGTGACAGTCTCTGCTTAATCAGCACCTGAGTTTCACTACGCAGGAAATCAGTCCATCCACCTCCTGAATGCAGTAGACTCAGTTCCTGGTCATGTCCTGTAGTCTGAAGAGCAGCTTGCAGACGTGTGCGATGTGGCTGCAACAGTCCTTCAGAGGTGAGGTCCCGAAATCTAGGCGGTGTCCAGGTCCAGATCAGGTCAGGTCACAACATTCCCCTTTCAGCCTTCCATAAGGTTGGACATATGAGTCAAACAGAGAAAAACAATCATTAGTAATAAGTAAAAATCAAACAGACTAAAGCAAACCTTCAACATGACCTCAGATCTTACCTTTGGTTGCTGCTCTCTCACTTCCTCTGACTCTGGTGTCTGCTGCTTTCACAGACTGTGGTGGAACAGTCCAGTGCATCCATCCCTGCAGGGTGGAAAGTCTGCTGGGAGTCTCCAAACTCATCCATCCATCAGTACATTAAGTCAGAAATTCATCACATTCCAGTTTTGTATTGCCTGTGGAACTCCTCCTCAGGCTTCCTTCCCTTACCCTGTCCACCACACAAAAAAAAAAAAAAAAAAAAAGGTACAAACCCACCTACACTTAAACCTGACCCAAATAACCCCACGTTGCTTGATACCGCAGCAAATTGTAAGAATGGCAAAACTTTTCCTCACCACACCTACTTCAACCCAGAAAAGTCCTACTCCAGTCTCCCCTTGGAACGAATCCTGTTCTATCAATAACTCCATTAGAACCAATTATCAATAACCAGTCAAAATACAGACAAGTCTTTATCAAAGTCTCGGTCCTTATTATAAGTTATGATCTTAGAGAAGTTATCACCAGGAATTAACAAGGTTAATCAATGGATTAAAAGAATTTACTAACTTACACGTGGAGACAGTTTTAAAAAAAATGTATGTATGTGTATACATACACACATATATAAATTTAAAGTTTCATTCCAACATTTGGATTCTGATTTAACTAAAATACAACACCTACTTGGAGGAAACAGCGTCACTGCACGTCAGAGCCTAAGAGACGACCAGCATACCATCATGGCGGCTGTAGATGCCTCCTTGCTCACACTCTACCTTTCACCTCAACAATAATCACTTCTATATACAGTAGACCTATGACACACACATTCTTGTCTTACTTCAGTTGTGAGGACACACTGAAGCATAATGCCTTAGCTCCTTACCCTAACCTAACCTAACCTAACCTTAACTATCCAAACTGAAAGTTGAAAGGAGGGTCTGACTTATCAAAACGTCTGATTGTTTTTCCTTTTTTTTTTTTTTTTTTTTTTTTTTAATACAACTGGCTTTGTTATATGTTCTTCCACACTTGTAACTATGGTCACAAGTTCAAGTTAATTTGTCTTATTTGAAGCATTTTGTCATGTGACATAACTGCTGATATATATCACTGTATATTCTGCCAATCATCTGTCTGCTTTGGAAATTTGGTGTTTAGGTTGATCTGATCTGCCAATAAAGCTAATGGGGGGGGGCAGGCCAAAATCAGACTGAACACAGGCTCCCCACATCAGCCCACATAAAGCTAATGGGGAGGGGAGAGGCCAAAATCCACCATATTAGACAGAGACGGGCCCTAAACAGCCCCAATGCTGGGCCCCCTGATCAGCCCCTAGCAGGCTGATTAGAGGGAGAGAGAGAGACAGAGGTGTGAGTCTGTGTGTGTGTGTGTGTGAGACAGAGAGACAGGAGGACAGAGACTGGCACAGCAGCCGAGACAAGGTAAAGTGATGGCACGGTGGCCGAGCAAACACCAGATACCACAAACCTCTTGAAGACTGGATGGACGGACAGCAGCCACGTCAGAGGGATGGACAGGAACAAATTCTGTAGGAGGAAAAGTTATGGCGCGGCGGCCAGACATCCCAGCATCAAAGACGTGAAAGCCGCATACCTCGCATAGCCTCTTCATCCCACGTGGTCAAAATCGACGAGCAAACAAACAACAATCAAACAAACAAACAACCGCCCGACCAACAGACTGAGAGAGACATCCGATGGCAGCCACACTGGATGGACAGGAACAAATTCTGTAGGAGGAAAAGTTATGGCACGGCAGCCAGACATCCCAGAACTGAAACTTATACCTCGTATAGCCTCTTCATCCAACGTTGTCAAAATCGACGCTACAATGCTGAGAGAGGGTTAGAGTGCAAGAGTGTGTGCGAGGGAGAGAGAGTGACAGACGGCAAACGGTCGGGCGGACAAATAATTATGGCATGGTGTGTGTGAGACAGAAAGAAAGAGAGGGTGAGACAGATCGGCACAGTGGCCGTGTGTGTGTGAGTGTGTGCGTGTATGTGTGTGTGTGTGTGTGTGTGTGTATGCATGCATGTGTGTGTGTGTGTGTGTGCAAGAGACACACACACACGCACACACCCCAGCAGCAGAATAAAAACTTCACTTACAATTAGTTGATTTCTTCTCATGCTGATCTGTTTGTGGACCTGAAAGAAGAAGAAGAAGCTCAGTCTGCAGGTCAGAGACAGTTCACCTGTGAAGACACAGGGTGGACTGATCCTGTCCAACACTCACACTCTGTGGACATCAGTTCACTGAATATAAATGCATCTGTGTGAAGATTTATACACACACACACACACACAGATCAGGGAATAATCCTTTCCTGTCACAGTTATTGACCATATTGGAGACTGGTGTGTGAGTGAGGATGACTGTGGTGCAGCTAAAAGTTGAAGATCTTCAGACTGACAGCAGGTGGTTTATTGATCGGCAGCACGTTCTCTTCACTGAACAACGTTTCACCATCTTTAACTATTATTGATTAAATTCTGCTCAAGGAGTAAAACAGAAACTCAGCACTGATCAAACTGATGACGCTGTTTTCCTGTCATCAGTATTTTACCATCAGCTCTGGACTCTAATATAACTAATAAATGTTACTGTGGGTAAAAACTCTGAGGACTTACAGGCCTGTCTCCACACACCTCTGATAACCTGAGCACGTGGGAGGTGAACTGAGGGTTTGCTAACGTGAGCTGAGGAGGCCGCTGAGGCGTAATTACCTCAGTGCGGCTGCGCTGTCCCGCGTGTCATATTCAGCCTTTATCTTTAGCACATGAACCACATCACGGTCCAGAATTTAAATATGTCAAACCACCAAGACTGAAGGAATATTTACTACAGAACCAGGTGAGCTCCACCTTAAAACATAACCCCAGGTGGCACGAGCGCACTGTGGCACCGTAAACTGTGACTGTTTCCGGAACCTGTCTTTGGCGCGCTTGTCAGGGCTCGTGTGAAATCGTGGATTGAAATGTTGTGTGTACTCACTTTTCGTAGAAAGTCCAGAAAGCCGTTTCCAAACCGTCTGTCCACGGTGAGCGGTGCGATGTAGACACGCGCACTGAGGCTGCGTGCGCGAGCGTGTGCGCGGGCGTGAGCAGAAAATGGCGTCTGTGGCTCACGGGGTGGAAAAACCCGGACCCCTCCGCTGCAGCATCTGAATCACAGAGATTCACAGGCTGATACACCTGCTCTGTTTCCCTCAGTGTGCTCACACTGATCCATACTCACTCAGAAACTCGGTGGAAGTCTGTGTTCCGCGCACACGCGCTCTCCTCTCCCCCAAAATGGCGCGGTAATGGCGGACTCGGTGCAGCGCGTGGGGGTCGCAGTGGTACCGTGGTTTAGCTGAAGCACGAGCTGAAACCAGCTCCAACACGCGGCTCAGCGTCCGGTTGGATCAGGTCACACACTGACTCAAAGTCCCAGGTCTTCACCTGATCCACAGCAGGATTCCACAGATTTGAATGAACTCACAACCAGCGTCCCCGTCTCCACCTGCTTCTAGTGGCGTGCGGCCCGCACCTTTCCCTTTTAAATCCCACCCCTCTAACAACCAGGCGGGTTGTTCTCTGATTGGCTAATGATTGGCCAGTGATAACTGAGCCAGACCATTATAGAAACCAACAGGGGTGTTCGATACTGCAAAATCTGGTATGATCCCATACCCAGTAAACACAGGGTCAGTGCTGCTGATACAGAAATCAACACGGGGCGGAGCAACGCGCCATCATTTATGAAGTGAATGCAAGCTTGAATGAAAATTGAAAATTTGAATTTTCATGATCATTGAATGATTTTGTGATTTTTCAATTTTCAATTAGTTGATCATGATTATGATCATAATAATTTAAAGATTTTAAAGATTTAAGGCAAATAAAAACACTTTTTAAGTCAAAATTTAAATTTTACTTTTTCAGTTAAGATTTTTGTTCAGAAACAATAACAATATATAAATACAATATAACAAAATAACAATATCAACACTATAAAAATATAACAACAAATTTGCTTGCATTACACACAATTGTTTGTGAAAAATAAAATCAATAGGGCAAATTTAAAAAAGTACAAATAACTAAACAAAAGCAAAAACTACTATTGGCTGTCATTCACCACCTTTGGCTGAGGCCCCCTCCTGGGCCCTGTCGCCATGTCCAGACCCACAGATTTATACGTTTCTGTTCAGAAACAATAACATGTTTACATTTTTCCCTTTTACTGCACTTGCTGACCACTAAATCTGCTGCTGTTGTATCTATTTTATATTTGACTTGTACTGCAGTTAGTGTGACTCCTGTTATCACTGCTAATCACAGTAATAATCTGTCTGATCCTGTGAATGGATGTAACGTGCCTGCACCGTGTCAGGACTGGAACCCTCACAGGACTTTGTTTTCTCTTGTTTTCTTGTATGCTGATGTTTTGCCTTTTGGGAAATTTTTCTCAGTTTTTTGTGAATAACAATGCCAAAATGAATATTCTGGAAACCTTTACACAAGCACACTGAGTCCGGTCGAGCCGCATGTTTTGATGTATAATTTGCTGGTGTGGACGTTGGTGCTTGGTGCTGTGGATGTGTGTTCTGTTTATCCCTGTTAATGCAGACGTGATAATTGAATAACACTCGAGGGAACTCTGAGTCTGTTACACCATGACTGACAAGTCAGGGTCACAGATTCTCCTCCATCTCTGAGAGCCCCCCCCCCCCCCACCCCCACCCATACATATGTGTGAAGCTCTTCTCACGCAGAATATGTATTTACATTGGAGATCATTGCATGTGTGTCCATTCCAGCAGTGTGTTTGTGTGTCCTTGTCTTCCTGGACACGTGGTGCTGCCTGACAGTCGGTAATCAGGCCATTTGGACTCACTCAGCCTCGCTGTAATTTGATTTTAATATTCTTCACCTTCTCTGGCACACGCTGACTACACCAGCATAACTGAGAGCATCACACGCTGCAGACACTGAGGACCATTTTACACACATGGAAATGTCATCAGTGCAAATAACGTGGTGTGGGCGTAGATTTAATCCGTGTTTGCGTGCATATATATGTGTGTGTGTGTGTGTGTGATTTCTCACACAGCTGCTTCACCACGTCCTTTGTTTTCAGGTGGTTTTACCTGAAATGTTGCTGTTTAGCTCATTTACAGCAGCACTTGTTTGTCCAGCGTGAGAAATGATCAGATTCTGTTTAATGAGAGACTTTAAAAAATGAGCCACTTTCGTAGAAGCTTTAGTTTGTCTAACTTTGTGTTGGTGTCATTTCATGTAATTGTGATCTGAGCTCTTGGTTTTGTATTTAAATATAATTTAAAAAAATATACTAATTTGAATTTGAAAAATTAATAATTTGCTTCAGGTATCATTTCCTCTGAACCACTGTCACTGATTTCTACCTCCGTCTGCACTGGACCCGTTAAACGGCCACACAACCAGAGTCAGCAGTGTTTGTAATGTTCCACACAAAAACCCTCAGGCCAGGAACATGACAGTGTCCTCACACCTGTACGCCGGGCTTGTACCCAATGACCAGTTTCACTATGATGCTGATGTGTTAGAGTGAGAGAACCTGCCCTTTCCAATGAGGCACGCTCACTGTGGGAGCTGCAGGTTCATTTGATTCCTGTTCTGTGCTCAGACGATGGGAATATCATATATCATTTTGAGGAACTGAACCATCCTAAAACCCTGGGATGGTGAAACAACATCTGAGCCGTCTTCTTGCTGTAAAACCTACAGTCATGTCTTATTTAAATATGTTTATTTTGTCATGTATTTTGGTCCAGGGTCCTCTTATTCTGAGTCTGGAATCTAATTTAGCGGAAACAGGTCAGAGACAGTACAGTACATTTTCTCTGTCTCTCAGCTGATGATTAGTCCAGATGAATCTTTAACGAGCCCTGTGGGGAAATGAGAAAGCTCAGGCAGGATTTGATCGAGTGGTTTCAGAGGCGGCAGAGTGAAGCTCTCAGCTCTCTCTGCTCTGACTCTCCTGTTGTCTTCAGCTCTGCCGTTACCTCTGTCCGACCTCCATCTGCCACCAGCACTACCTGCTTCTCACACAAGAGCGCTGCGTAAAGATAAATGTCTAATTTCTTCATTATCAGCAACATGATGTGTGTACAGTATAATGTTATACTGTATAATGTTGCCATTAATTCAATATATACTAGTTTGACAGTTTCACAAAGAAAAGTCCAACTTGTTGAGTATGAGACATGAAGAATGTTGGTGGAGGATGGTGGACATTAACATGGTGGACGTAAACATGGTGGATGTAAACATGGTGTTTTCCTTTAAACTCATGGAGATGTAAACACTTCCCTCATGCTTCTGTTCAAAGTTCGGCGGCAAATCATGAACACGACTCCACAGCGGTCAGCTCTGCAACCATCTGAGTCACTCCCTCACAGCAATCAGCGCTGACAAGCCAGGGGTGTCACCGAGCGTGTGTGTGTGTGTGTGTGTGTGTGTGACACAGAGAAACAGAAAGTGAGAGAGAGACTGGAGGAAAGTGTGTGTTTGTCACTGTGGATTATGGTCATGTCTTTTGTGTAAAACTGACTTAGTTGGCAGGATTACTCAAGCAGGCCAGCACCCACTGCAACCCCCCCCCCCCACACACGAACACGCACACACACACACACACACACACGAACACGAACACGCACACACACACACACGCACACAGTGACCTCTGTGTGAAAGTCAAATGCGCAGCTCTCAGGCCTGTCAGACTATATTATTCTGTGCAACCAACAGACAAGCAAAGACAAACACCTTCACATATGTGCGTACGTGTCAAATACTCATGCACACACACACACACACACACACACAGGTGGACTGCGTCTCTCACGCCACTGACCCGACCGTATGACTTCGTTCACCTTACTTCACCCTCATTTTCCCTCCAACTCGCTGCATTATTTCATTCCTAAAGACAGAGGAAGAATCATGGAAGAGAAATGAAGCAGCAGAGAGTCTGAGGAATTAAAGAGGAGAGAGAGACAAAGAAAGAGAAGGGACAGGATGGTGAAACACTAAACTAGGACAGGCAGTAGATTAAGCTCAGCAGCTGTACAGTTATTGCCTGTGACAGTTTCTTGTGCATTAACATATGCATGATGTAGCGGATACTGCAGGACACGTGTACTGGAAACGCAGAGATAATCTCCCAAACTACTGGATGAATCAGCCTTTTATTTCCACAAGGATTTTCATCTTTCAGGAGACTTTCCTCTCCATCTGTTTCATGTGTTTTTGGTCATTTGTGTTTCATGTCAGGAGAATTTCACACAGTAATCATGTTCTCACGCTCTGATACGTGGCGTGAACGGGTGATGATGGAGAAGAGAAAAGATAAATGCATTAGAAATAACTACTACTTAAAATTATATGTCCTGTTTGGACAGTGCTGAGGACACAGTGTATATTCAAAGTATATAGTATATATTCAGTACATGTGTACATACGTGTGTTTACTGTGATCAATACTTCAGCTTGTCAGGTGAATTGTTCATGTTGAGCTCAGCTTTGTTCGACTCACACACAGGTCGGCTTCACTTTCCCATCCATCAGTTTTAATCTTTTCACTTTTCCCAAACTGCATCTTTTTCATGTGATGTTCAGATTTTGTGCTTGTGTTGTGTTTGTGACTGCAGGTCTCGACTGGCTGATTTCCACATGAACTGCCAGATGACGTCTCACACTGTCACCAGTTGCCCTCATGATAACTACCACGGCTGTCTCATGTCCTACGTCGGCCTCATTGGTGAGTTTGATCATTTCTCAGTCGTGTTCAGATTGATTGATTTGTTTTGGATTATTAAAACATCAGCTGATCAGTTAAGAAGCTGATACCAGCTAATTTGAGGCACTTGAGTCACTAAGTGACTAAATCGATTAATCAAGCTAAACCAGTAAATCCAGTATGTTGTACATGTATGGGTACCAGTTGATATGTTGGCTAATTAGTTTAGAAATGTCAGTGGAGAAGAGTCACAGAGGTCTGAGGTCTGAAACATTTCCTGCTCACTCATTTTAAAATCTTTAACATGCTGATGGCGACACAGGTGACGCTCTTCTCCTCTGGACATCATCCAGAAATTTAATTCCCAGTTTGGGAAAAAAATCCTCTTTATGTTTCTTCTCTGCAAATGTGATTCCTCCTCGTCCTCAGCATCGACTCCCTCCCTCTCTCTGTCTCAGGCTCAGACGTAACGCCCAACTACAGCGACAGCAGTCCGTCCAATATCACCATCAGCCTGTGGTGTACCTGCAGGGGCACTGGCAATCAGGAGCGGGAATGTGACGCCTTCCACCGGGACTTCACACACAACACCTGCCTCAGTGAGTCCCGGCTCCAAGGCTGTGAAGATTCAGTTCATACAAATTCACAAAGAAATCCTTGGAGGGGGGGGGGGGTGGGGGGGTAGATCAGAGAAAGGTTTAGGTCAGAGTTTCACCTGATGCTGTAATTATCACTTCATTAGCCAAATCATTTACTCTTGAGTGACTAATCTCTTATTCAACTAATTCTTTCAGCTTGAATTCAGTTCAGATTTCATATGATAAAATGAAATGAATCAGAGAAAAACAGAAAACATTCATATCTGAACAGCTGAACAGTCATTTTACAGCCTCCTGCTTGAAGTGGCTGAAATTTATCAGAATATTTCCTGATTAATCAGTGACGACAAGTGATTTCAGAGGTTTTTGTAGAGTAGGATCAGGACTGAGGACTGGATTAAATGAACAGGGAAGGTCCTCATGAGTGTTTAAACGTGTGTGTGTGTATACAGTAATATATATAAGTGTAAAAAAAGCCGTGAGCGAGGCAGATAATTGAGGAGAAAGGTTAGGCGGGGGAGGAAGAACAGAGGAGTGTGAGACGATGTGCTGAATATCCCCTGATACTTTCTTTAAATAACACTGACCCAGCTACAGCATCACCTCTGCACCTCCCCCGTCAAACAAACAGCCTCCATCTTCTCCTTTAATGTGAACATACACACACATATCCACGCGTTCCTGTTGCAAAGCACAGCCACGTCAAAACACTGTAATTTTATCATGTATTAAACATTAGTGGGAGCTAATCACAGACCAGAGCGTGTGGAGAGATTCTGTGATCAGTCAGACCGAGGTGGAGGAGCTCAGGGTGTTTTAAACTAAAGATGAAATAACCGTCGACTGTTGGTTCTAACAGAGTGGAAGCAGTGCCACTTTATAGATTTCATAAACATGTTTAATATTTGTGACGCAGTCTGTCCGCAGTTAGCTAACGTTCCCTAACATTAGCCACCATCAGCTACTGGTCGCACACACAGTGTGTTTAATCAGACAGAGAAGCTACAGTCACATGTTACTGAGGGACCTGGAGAAACACGTTCTCCTGTTGGGATCTCACAGTAACCCTCAGTTATCGGAACGTGTCGGGGGAGTCCTCAGCTCCTTCCTGTAGCTCCGTGGATGAACTCCACAGAGGCAGAGAAGCTGTGATCATTAATCATTCACCAAACACTTCACAGTGGATTATGCTACGTATAGAGCCGTATACAGTCCACCACAGTCCCCTGCCAAGGCTGTCTGATGACTCCTCTGACTTCTCTCTGCTGAATGTGTTGGACTTGACAGGTGTGTATTTTACTGGCCTCGCTGCTGTTTCAGCTGACTGATCAGGTTAGTGTGTGTATGAAATCAAAGTCAGGCCGTGGTGTAAGTGTGTGTGTGTGTGTGTGTCTGTACTGTACATGTTGTGTGTTCTTTATTCAGATGTCCATTAGCTTCCACAGGGTTTGATTTGTACATGTCAAAGGTCAGTGGACTCCTGAACACAAAACAGGAAAAACAAAATGAAACAGGACAAACTGCTGGTTGTCGTCCATGTTTGCTCTGTCAGCGTTCTCTCAGAGCTCCACTGGTCACTGAGCAGTGGCTCAGTGTGTTTACTTCCTGACAGAGACTAAAAACCTGTGGATGTTGGTGGAAACAGTCCTTACATGTGGTTTGTTCAGACTCAGGTTTGTCTGCAGGTTTGTCCAAAGTTCTCTCAGTAAAGTGGAAAGTGACGAGCTGACTTTAGGGACGTCGCTTTTTCTTTTTTCTCTCGGACACTTCAAACCGACGTCTTTTCCTCTTCCTCTTCCCGTCACGCTTTAAAATCACATGTGAACTGGTTCAGTGAGGCAGCATGACAGATGTCATCAGCAGCTTTCAGACCAACTTTACATTCACCTGAGCCTCCTTCCATTGCATCTGTAACCGACAGCTTTTAAAGAAGGATCATGCTGAATGACCCGGTTCAGTTCTAATGAATTTACAGTTAAAAACACATTTTCCACCTGAGGTGGGGGCGTGCCCACTTATTAACCAATTATTAAACCTAGAAACCACCTGATTTATTAGACAGGTAGTAAAATGAATGGCTGCGTCTTGGTGAGAGCAGAATGGTCTTGTTGTGGTGTAATGTGGCCATTAGCAGGTGTAACAGGGGTCTGATATGGACGCTCAGTCTGTCCTCTGTCCCGCTCTCTCTCATGTTTCCGCTCTCTGCCCTGCTTTCTCCATCTCTTCTCACAGAAAACGCCATCCAGTCGTTTGGTTACGGCTCAGAGGGAGGAACGCTTCTTGTAACTGAGTCGTCATCCACCTTGTTACCCCCCGCTCAGCCTCCAATCATCTCCAAACCTGCTCCCTCTCTACACGGCACTGCGATCAAACCCATGGACAGCGCTTGTATGTTTTCCACTTGTGCCAACCTGCAGGTGAGTTTGCCTCCATGTGTTTTATCATGGCAGGTTAACCTGACGTTGAGTCAGTCTGTGACATTTATTTATGGCTTGTCTGAGCTGCAAAACCAAAATGCAGTGACTTTATTACACGATGCACAGACGTTTAGTGTCTGTGAACCACAGAGTAAAATGAAAACAGCTCCACTGCCTCTGCAGCTCCTGCTTTGTCTTTGTAAAGAAGAGTCAATAAAACACAACAGCTCTGTCTTGCGTTCATCACAAACTGAGGATGTGCTGATCTGAGTATAGACAGAGAAATCCATGCAGTCGAACAGGCAGACACGACTGAGGAGGTCTGAGCAGAACAGATTCATGTGCTCTGCTCTTCTTCACCTTCACACACATTAGCCTCATCCTGCCTGCATCCAGGGGAAGAGGAAACCCATCCATTATGTACAGGGAAGAGGTGTAAGGCTGTAGGTTGAAGGCCAATATAAATTGCTATCCATTATGTAAGAGATTTAAAGCATCAATTATAGAAGACCTTGACATATAATGTGTGGAGATATTTTACTAAGCTGCTTCATTTTTAACTCACTTAAATATACAGAACATACAAACTACAGAAATCTGGGCAGTAAATCCAGCTGGAGCTGGAGTCAGGAAGTGATTAGCCTAGCTTAGCATAAAGACTGGAAGTGGGGGGAAACAGCTAGCCTGGCTCTGTCCAAAGCAGTCTGGACTCCAGAACTTCACATGTGGTTGTGTTGGGTTGTGAAGTGGTGTGGTGGTGTGGCGGTTGTGTAACGTTCACAGTGTTCATCAGGACCAAAAGCTGAACAACTGGCGTAAAAAATATCTGCTTCTCTGATCCAGAGGAGAAGCTTTGAGCTTCGTCAGGCTTCTTCTCCATAGCAACGGAGGCTGAGGCTCATGGGTATTGTGGTAACTAATAACATCACAACAACAGTGAGAGGTGTGAACGTTTAGTAAAAAGCCCAAACCAACATGAAAAGGTTACAAAGGTCAAAGTTCAGTGTGGTGAATTTAGGTTGTCGTTTATTTACCTGCTCGACAGAATGTTTGCGACTCGTTCGCCAGCACTGGACACTGCAGGGAATCAGAGAAGCTCCTGGGTTTGTAGCTTATATTGCCATCTTGTGTATGAACGTTGTAGCTGTTGTGTGTGTTAGCTGCGTTATCATATGATTGTTTGCTGTCATGCGAGCGTCTGGTTAACTCTCCTGTGGATGATGACAGCAGCAGCCTGAGCACCGAGCCCCGGGCGAGCGTTGGCCGGTCGAGGCAGGGTGTGTGTACAGCTCCGTGATGTTACATGATGCTGTGTAACGACAACAAATGTTCACAATTTAACGGCTGTGACAGAAGCTGAGTTCATCCTCCACCTCTCCCTCGGGTTCATGAAGCAAAATGGCAGCACCTGCAAACTGCCGCCTGTCAGCACTTTGAAAAGCCGCCTGTAAATAGCTGGAATGTGAGAGTGAGCGTTTCCAGTGAATATGAACCGTCCGTGGTCACACGGCAGCAGAGATGAAGTGATGCCAGGAAAGAGGCCGACGGAGGACCGGATAAAAACAGATATGATAGAAAAAAGAAGGAGAGATGGAGGAGAAGCGTGTAATGTAGCGGAGCGCGGCGTCCCTCTGGATGCTGAATATTACCTCGTGCATGCTGCTGTGGATTTGTTTGCTGAATTGTATTACTCTGCCACAGCACATGAATAAAACCATCGTTCTTCTGTGAGCTGTGCTGAGCAGTCAGTTTATCGGAAACAGTCCTGCAGAGGCGTCCGGTGTCAGAGGAGGTTACCGCAGTAATAGTCAATATGATAATGATTCGTCCGCACGGTTTAATGATCGCTGTAACAACCTCGTGTATGTGCACATGGATGCACATTTGTGGATTTGCATCAGTACATTTCAGAGGAAATGATAATGACGCGTCGTGCAGAGCTTCCAGGCTGCTCTCCACCATTTCCCCGTCGCCAAAAGAGTTTTCTGCTCTCTCGTCGAGCGATAAGATCCGATTGGCTCTCCCACCCGGGCAACGGGAGGAGATATGCTAATGAAGCGCCAACAAAGAGGCTGATGGGAGACTCAGATAAATGATGCAGTGTGTGTGTGTTTGTTTGTTTGTTTGTTTGCTGCTCTGCATTTCAATGACAGTGAATCTGCTGAACTGTTTCTCAACTGCAGGTCTTTTCCTGCAGAGTCTCCCCATCATCAGCTGTCACACGTCTCTAAATACTACAGTACCCATGAGCCTTTGCTGCTGCTGCTATGAGTGTGTGTGTGTCTCATTATGAGTTCTTGTTTTGCAGGATGGAGGCCAGAAGTGCGTCCCCTCGGATGAGTACGAGTGTGAAGAGGTGAGGAGCTTTGATTACACACCTGTGTTTTCCCTGCCGTCACGTGGTGGAAGGTGATGCGCAGGTGGTTCAGGTCCATCTTCATCTCAAACAAGCAGAACGTCTTCACCATCCAGTGTTTCACTATCACATGGGAAGAACAGCTGTTTGTAAATCATCACGTTTTCACTGAGTTTACATCAAGTTTATTTACTGGCTGTTTACACACAATCAAAAACAGGTAAACAACAACAGGAGAGAGAAGAACCTCCACTGAAACAGCCCCACAGCTTCTCCATTTCCCAGAATTCCATCCATCAACGTCACTCAGTCAACACAGGAAGTTCTCAGAGTTTCAGAGTAAAAGTACTCATTATACAGAATGATTGATATATGACTGTACTGTGATTACTGATGCATTAATGTTGCACCTGGTAAAGGTGGTGATTTTAATGACTCTATAAACTGCTGAGTAGTTTCATCTATAACGACACAACATAGATTTGTTGATTGTGTTTTATATTAATAATCTGAACCTGCAAAGAAACAGGAAACTAAAACTTTACATTAAATCAGGTAAAGTACAAGCTCCTCAGATATCTACGTCACCGCTGACTCAGGTGAAAACAAAAGTCCCTGCAGGAAGAATCTGTTGGATCAGTTTCACAGAATGACTAATTCTTCTCTCACGCTCTTTCCTTTTCTCGTCCCCTGTGTCCCCTGTCCCCCTGTCCCCCTGTCCCCCCGTCCCCCCTGTCCCCCCTGTCCCCCTGTCCCCCCCGTCCCCCGTCCCACCGTCCAGGCTCTGTTGGCCCAGGGGTCCTTAGACTCTCAGGACTCTGCAGGACCCAAAAGCAGCAGCTGGCAATCAGCTCCACTCCTCCACCACGTGTCTGTGACTGTGTGTGTGTCCGTTCTGCCAACGTTTCTACTCTACGTCTCATAAATGTGAACTCATACACACACATAGACACATACATACACACACACACACACACACACACACACATACACACTCCTAAATGGCAAGACCCAGATAAAGTCATGTGACTCGCCACCCTTCACGACGGGAAAATGTCAACCAACAGACGTCCAAACATCAACAACGGCCTTTGGAGGAGGGAAAGTCTTCTGGAGGACGTTCAGATCTCTGCACCACACACACACAGAGGAAGACAAGCAGAAGAAGACGACGCTGGACTGTGGATTCTGTGAGACACAGAGGGACAAATAAGGAAAGCAGAGACAGAGAGACACTCGGGATTTTGGATCATGGTGACTTCATTCCCAACGCTCCCTGTCCGGAGGGTTTGTGTGCTTGTTGTGCAGCTCGGCTCGGACTCGCTCCCTCCAGCTTTCTTGGATCTGAGACAGCTGGGCTGAAAAGCACAGGGACTTTGGCTCAAGCACAAAACCACACAAACACACAAGCACACAGACACACACACACACGTCTTGAAATCAGCAGTGTGAGAGAGAGAGGACAGGATTTCTAGGCTGGACAGATGGGACAGATTCGTCCAAGGTGTTTGTCAGCTCGATCTATCTCTCCCCTGGACTCTCCTGTGGCAAGAAATCTCTACTACACACACACACACACACACACACACACACACACACACACACACACACATTGTCGCCCTCCCCTTAGACCTCGTTAGCGGGCAAACAGGGTCCCCACATGGACACAAACACTCATGCTGTACACCAGTGTGCTTTTTGCGGGTCTTTATCTTAAATTTGTTGTTGACATTCTGTACAAACTGCATTTAATGTGGAAAATGAAAAAATCTGTCCAATGGAGTCTCAGTGGAAGAGTGTATATTTCACAAACTGTACGTGTTTAGTTGTGTGAGTGCAAGTGTGTGTATGTCTTTCTTTATGAGGGTGTGTTAATGTGTGTGTGTCTGAATGTGTGTGTGTGTTTGGAAACAAAGAAACGCTGTAAGGTTTGAATCTTATGAGCAGCTGAACAGACTGAACACATCTCAGTGCTGACACACACACACACACACACTGTTGCTGAGTCTGTTCAGCTGTTTTTACTGTGGGTTTCACTTCACAGTCACATTCAGTTGCTTATAACATTCAAATACTTACACCTTTGTTTTGCTTCTGTAGACGTGTTAACCCTGTGTGTGTGTGTGTGTGTGTGTGTACTTTACCTCTTGCCACTCTGTGGGGTATTTTTTATGTTTCATAGAAGCCACCAGGACGAGGCACGTGATCAAAGGCCTGTTGTCAGAGGTCAGAGGTCAGAGGTGGAGTGGGTCGTCACTTCCTGTGACTGTGGTGTGGCCTTACTTGCTGTTCTCGTTGCCCTGCTAGCAGTCAGGACCGGGATTACAGAGCCCACACATTCGTTATCCCCAGAGGATAAATCCTAATGACTCCGCTGATGCCCTGACGTTTAAACACAAGGAAGAAGTTTGATTTGGACCATTAGCTTTTTCCAACTGAAACGTAATGAAATCAAGTTTA
The DNA here is from genome assembly GCA_016801885.1 of Toxotes chatareus. Taxonomy (NCBI): domain Eukaryota; kingdom Metazoa; phylum Chordata; class Actinopteri; family Toxotidae; genus Toxotes; species Toxotes chatareus. The sequence goes on along the minus strand of CM028896.1, from coordinate 17,787,973 downwards.
AATCTGACATTTAAACATTTAGAAACTGACTGTGACACCATCAGAAAATATTACGATCAACTGTCAACAGTCTTCTGAATCCGATCCGGATGAATCTTAATCTGACCTCAGGTCAGGAACCACTGCTCTGGCACCGCCCTCAGGACAAACTTCACTTTGCCTCCGTCGGCTGCTGGCAGGGCTTCACACCCTGCTCTGATCAGGTGGAGGGAAAGTGAGAAATGAGAAGGGTCAAAGTGAGGTTGTAAATTTACTGATATATTTGTAAAGTGTAACAGCACCACAGCAGTGTAACTGGAATCTGTGTCTGGAGATCTAAATAAACATCTGTAACAACATCTGTGTGTGTTCCTCACTCTTCTGTCACCACGGTTACACAACTGATGAAAACACTGACACACTCAGCGAGTTTCTGTTGGTGTTACTGAAGCAGCCTCACAGGCTTCTTTCTGCCCTGGGCTTTGCCTCTCAGGTGACTCACCTGCTGCTCTGTTCTGGGTTGTTTGGGTGTTTGCAGGAATTCTCCTCCGTGCTGAAAACAGTGACCTCCTGCTGAATCGTTCAGGTAAAAACAGAATATAATTTTTTTATTTACAGTTAATCTCCTAAAAGATGCCAGAATAAAACGTCAAAGGTGAGACAGCAGAGGACGCAGGTCTTTGTAGCAAAGATGCAAACAGAAAGAATCAGAATGTACATTAACACCTGAGGTTTTGCAGCATTTCCACTCTTAGTTTTACTGTCATCACATGTCTGAACGAGCTGAATCCAAATTTATTTGTTGGACTGAAAAATGTTGTGGAGACAGAATTAATTATTATGGCAGAAAATAAAATGAACAGTTTGATGGGTTTTACTTTATCTTTTTTTAAACTGTTGCTTTTCAAATGAAGTCTGATCAAAAACAATAAATACATTTAATACAGTAACAATAAGTGTTAAGATTTCATTCACAGACCTGATTCTTTATGGTAAATATTGTATTTGTGTCTTTATTACAAAGAGCTTCTTTACTGCCTTATCTTTTATTGAACTATAAATCATAACATACATTATTAATATTATTATAATTATTATTTCTTTTTCTTTTGCAGTATTGCTGCAGGCCTTTCTCTGAGGCTGCAGTCAGAGGGTAGAGCAGTGTCCTCTGTGGAGCCTGAGAGGCAAAACCTGGGGCAAAAGTCTGTGAATCACTCGCTGCTGTTTGAATATCACGTGGTGATGACAGCGACATGTCCACGTTTCCTGTCCTCTGGACGTGTGGAGACTGAAACCAGAAAAAGACGAGACCAGAGGAAGCTACAGCCTCGCGGGTGAAGCAGCAAGTGAGACCCACTCCTCCACCGCTGCTCTCAGAAAACTGAGTAAGAGGCTTTTTAAAATATGACCTTTGACCTGGCGTCTTGGTTGTTTGCTTCCTGAGTGATTCCTGAGGCTCGTGCAGCAGCCAGGACTCGAGCTGCTGCTGCTGCTGATGAACTGACTGAAACCTGTGCACGAAAATCAGGAAGACAGATGAGCTGTCCCTGACAGTCAGGCATCAAACGGACGACTAAAGAAAAACAGGACTAACTGACCGTACAAGTGTGTTGGTGTGTGTCTGCAGTTCACAGCTCTTATTTCTGTTTCACACGTTCATCTCCTCCCCAGCATCTCTCTGCCTAATCCTTCTTCTCTGAGTCTGATCCTCTTGACACTGATGGCAGGTTGTGTGGACTCATTCTCTGTCCATCCCTCTCCATTCCCTCTGTTTCCACTCTGAATCCCTCTGTCACATCTGCTCCATCCTCCTTTATGTCTCCATTTACGTGATGCACCTGCCTGCACCTTTCCTCATCACTCTGTCGTTCCTGCTGATTATTCTCTCATGACTCACTTTGCTTTCCTGCCTCCTTTACCTGTCTCTCTCCCAGGGAGAGTCAGGTAAAACTACTCTTTATCTATTTATTTAAAAAAAGTCCCATTTCCATCTGTGTTTGGATTCATGTCTCCATTTAAACATCTGTGTGTAACATCTGGCTGCCGACAAACTCTACAACCTGACATCAGACTTTAACCTCACACCCAAAGTGACTGAATCCAAATGATCTGTGTGTCTGTTAAAGTTCTGCTGGTCCAGGGGTGGGACAGGTGAACTGACAGGTGAACTGTCCCACTCCATCCATCTTCTATACCGCTTGATCCGTCAGGGTCACGGGGAGGTGGAGCCTATCCCAGCTGACTACAGGTGACTAGGGGCAGTGCAGAGCAGCCAGTCCCGGAGAAACAGAAGAGCCCAGACCAGGTTTGTTCTGGTTTTAAGGTCTGAATAATCGCAGTGTAATATCAGTTCTCACCTGTATCCACATGTGCACACACCTGGATCAAAACAGTGTCAGTCACTTCCTGTCAATCACACGATCCACACACACCTTCTTCTCCCCGGGCCTTCCTCTCTCCCTCTCCCCTCTCCTCTCCCTCCCTCCCTCTCCCCTCCTCCCCCTCCCCTCTCCTCTCCTCCCCCCTCCTCCTCCTCTCCCTCCCTCTCCCTCTCTCTCTCCTCTCCCCTCCTCTCCCTCTCCCCTCCCCTCTCCCCTCCTCCCTCCCCTCCCCTCCCCTCTCTCCCTCCCCCTCCCCTCCTCTCCTCCCCTCTCCCCCTCTGCCCCTCCTCTCCTCCCTCCCCCCCTCCTCTCCCTCCTCTCCTCCCTCCTCCCCTCCCTCCCTCCCTCCCCTCCTCCTCCCCCCCCCTCCTCCCCCTCCCCTCCCCCTCCTCTCCTCCCTCCTCTCCCCCCTCCCTCCCTCTCCCCTCCCCTCCCTCCCTCCCCCCTCCCCCTCCCCTCCTCCCCTCCTCCCCCCCTCCCTCCCTCCTCCCTCCCTCTCCCCTCCTGCAGCACAGAGCAGGTTGGAGGTAAGCAAGGTAAGAGTCTAACAGTGTGGGACATTTACTGTAATGATTAATGTCAGCTGTGCTTGCAGCGACAGTGTTACTGCTCCAGCTTGTTTCCATCAGGACACAGAGGCCAGAGAGGGACCGGGGAAGAAGCCATAATCAGCCACCAGATGAGGTTAGGTGAGCGCGGGCGAGGCTGCGGGGAGGAAGTCCAGGCTGCGGTTAATGAAAGCTGACACACCCGACAAACGGCCGTCCTCCAAACAGAATAATGAAGTTTAAATCCGTGTGAAAAGAGAGCTGTCGTCGGTAAAGATCTCTCCACTGACTCATGCAGTTCCCCGCCCTGCGGCCCGGCTGATAGCCTTTGGCTTTCACACATTTAATCATGAGTGTGTGTGTGTGTGTGTCTGTGTGTGTGAGAGAGAGTATGTGCTTGTGTCAAAGACGCCTTTCAAAAACAGTTAAAATAAGAAAATCCATCTCAGTCTCTGCAGCACGTCCCGTCCACACATCTGTAAACATTCATCTCAACACGGCTGCAGTTTGTGAGAACCTCATGTCTCTGTCCCTGTCCTGCTCACCTCATGTCTTTGTCCCTGTCCCTCTGCGCCTCACGTCTCTGTGGAACATGATGGAGCCACAGCAATGAGCTTCTTTCTCATCTCAGCTTCTCCATCATGTTCTCCATCATGTTTCCATCATGTTCTCCATCATGTTCTCCATCATGTTTCCATCATGTTCTCCATCATGTTCTCCATCATGTTCTCCATCATGTTCTCCATCATGTTCTCCATCATGTTCTCCATCATGTTTCCATCATGTTTCCATCATGTTCTCCATCATGTTCTCCATCATGTTCTCCATCATGTTTCCATCATGTTTCCATCATGTTTCCATCATGTTCTCCATCATGTTTCCATCATGTTTCCATCATGTTTCCATCATGTTCTCCATCATGTTTCCATCATGTTTCCATCATGTTCTCCATCATGTTTCCATCATGTTTCCATCATGTTCTCCATCATGTTCTCCATCATGTTTCCATCATGTTTCCATCATGTTCTCCATCATGTTTCCATCATGTTTCCATCATGTTCTCCATCATGTTCTCCATCATGTTTCCATCATGTTCTCCATCATGTTTCCATCATGTTTCCATCATGTTTCCATCATGTTTCCATCATGTTCTCCATCATGTTTCCATCATGTTCTCCATCATGTTTCCATCATGTTTCCATCATGTTCTCCATCATGTTTCCATCATGTTTCCATCATGTTTCCATCATGTTCTCCATCATGTTTCCATCATGTTCTCCATCATGTTTCCATCATGTTTCCATCATGTTTTCCATCATGTTTCCATCATGTTTCCATCATGTTCTCCATCATGTTTCCATCATGTTCTCCATCATGTTTCCATCATGTTTCCATCATGTTTTCCATCATGTTTCCATCATGTTTCCATTCTAAAGCGATTCTCGTGTGAAGGGTCTGAACTGAAACATGGTTTTCAGGGGCAGGTTCCCAAACAGAACCTGAGCTGCAGATGACAACATGAACAGTAACAGTAACACTGTGTGTAAGACGTGTCTTAAATGGTATATTGTTATGTAATGTCTGTGACTAAAGGGACACTCGGTTTCTGCCTGTCACTATAGCAACAAGTGGGGGTGGAGGGTGTAATTATGAAACAACGGGGGGGCAGAGACAGCGAGACAGAAGAAGCTGAGAACGTCTCGCTCTGATACTCGGTTCGTTGGTGGCTCTGTCAGGAACCTTCCACAGAACCACACACACACACACAGAAACCTGTGAAGGTCTGTGCAGATTATCCAAAAACCACAACACACCTCACTTCCTGGACAGCAAGGCAGTCTGGGAGAAGTACACTGAGGGCAGTGATACTTAGCGCACACACACACACAGATATACATACAGACACACACACACACACACACACGCACAGCCATTTCATCCGACATGAAATTCGTCACATCGAAGGCAACGTGTGGCTGGAGGAAGTTTGTCATTTATACATGTGAAAGAGCAGGAGCGAGGGTGACATCAGCCACGGAGCACGTTCTCTCCACGCTGTGAAATGTGATGTGGGAGCAGCACCTAAAAATAACCGCAGGAAGCCAAAGCTCTGAAACACAAAACGGGACAAACCGACGTGGAGCGACGCGTTTCCTGTCACAGGCTTCGTGAGCGTCAGCGACGTCTGTTTCTGTCTGGGTGTTAACTACTTTAACTTAACTGTAACTAACCACTACACAAAGTGGAAAAAGTAAGAACTGCACACTGAGACCAAACTCACAGGGCTGAGCAAAGAGCAGGTGAAACCACAAATCATCTGAGTCTGATCTCTGATCAGTTCACAGGTCAACACAGGCCGAGTTCACTGTTTCACACCTGACCCGTCACCTGACCCGTCACCTGACCCATCGTCTGACCCGTCACCTGACCCGTCACCTGACCCATCGTCTGACCCATCGTCTGACACACAAACAGCTTCATGGTGAATCCAGCTGCAGTAAATCATGACACAGATACTGGATTTTGACCTGTTCTTGTTCCTGTTAAAGCCTCATCAGGACTGAGTGGGTGTGGCCTGATCAGGTTTGAGATGGAGCTAAACTCTGATTGGTGCACAGATATATGTGACATCATTTGGAACCAGCGAGAAAAGTAAAAACACAAAAATCTCTAATCCGAACGAATCTGAACATTTTGTGTTGGTGTTCTCCACAGAACGTCAGAGTCTGGTCATAAATCACAGAAAGAACGGCACATCCAAATCTGCATGGTAAAGGTGTGTGTGTGTGTGTGTGTGTGTGTGAGTGTGTGACATTACCCACAGAGCACTTTGACTCCGTGGTGTGAAATGTGATGTGGGGGCAGCACCTAAAAATAACTGGAATAAATGAAACCTTTGAAACATAAAATGCTAAAATCGAATGTGGAAGACGTGAAGCTGCAGAGCGGCTGAGCCTGGAGCAGAGACGGGAGGCTGCACCCTCTGCTGCGCGGCAGAGGCCGAGCCCGGCAGAGGAACTCCGCTGTCGGTAAGACAGGCCACGATCCTCGGGAGGTGACCTGCCCTCACACGGAGCGCCGGGCCCTGGCTCTCAGTCTGAGGGGCTGAGGACGAGCTCGGTCAGCTGAGCTGTGGACGAGTCAGTGTGGAAACAGGTTCAGGTACAGGCATCAAAAAAAAAACCTGTAATGGTCTGTAATGGGACAGTCCAGTAAGTAACTGGTCTGGGGACTTCCCTTCCTCATTACAGAGCAGAGCACAGCTGATCTGTGATGATCTCCTGTGCAGTGGATGCGACGGCGTCACACGGATCTTTTTCTATCATTCCTCTAAATTCTCAGATTTCCTGAAAACACACAAACAGGATCTTCTCTGTGGAGGTCAGTGAACGTTCAGATGCACATCATCCCACTCCTTCATGTAGAGAAGCTGTGCAGAATAATCCCACAGAGCTTACGCAACACTGATACTGATTGGTTTGATCCTGCAGGTGTTCACAGGTTCATGATTCTGGCTCTTTACATGTTTGGAAGGATAAATCCAGAAACACCTGCAGCAGCATTTCCAATCCATTCATTCCATTTATTTTCTGGGAAACTGCACCAATTGGTTTTCTGATAATGAAAAATCAACTGTACGTGTGTGTGTGTGTGCGTGTTTTCCCGTCCTCACACTCTCAGCTGTGTGTGAACCAGTGTGTGTCTGTTCTGTGTGTTTTTCCTTCTTCAGCTGGTCATTGATCAGAGCTGGGGCAGATCAGTGTGTGGACACAACAAATCCAATGCTTCCTGCTCTGTATCGATACACACACACACACACACACACTCCGCTGACCGCGATCATTATTCGGGGATGAGGAGAGTTTGTGGCTCAGGGGCTGAGGCTGCACTTATGTTAACTGTTATTACTTAGCTGAGTGGATGAACGTGTGAACCAGAAACGCTTGTCTTTCATTTTACCCTCCTCCTTGTTCTTGTTTTTTTCATCTTCTTCTTTTTGTCCTCTTTGGCTGAAAACATCAAGGCCGGCTTTATACTTCACTCAGCCTCTGCTTCAGGACAGGTAAACATCTGTGGCTGGTTTACAGGTAACATTTTCTACAAAGGAGAAGAAAGCAAAGGGAAAACAGAGCTTTGTGGTCCAGTGTGGGGATGTTTTTCTGTTTGTTTGTCTCTGGAGGTGTGATCTGTCTCTCCCTCTCTCTCTTTACATTCTCAGTGCAGCTTGTTGCTCTTTGAGCGGTGTTATCGCTGTGATAAGTTGCTGTGTTTAAAGGTACCAGTATCAGGCGAATCTGTGGCACTGGAAGAAAGAATAAGAGCATCCGTCACCCACATGATGCTGATCGGCTGGATAAGAGCGAAGTGAGACGAGGGGAGGAAGAAACTGAGATAGGAGTTCAAAAAAATCCCAGGTGAGGAGGAGAAAAGGTGTGAGGAGCATTTTACTGAGGAAATACACAAAACTGAGTGTGTGTTCATGGAAGGATCAGGAGATAAAGGGGCCCTGGGCACAGGCATGGAAAAGCCCCCCCCGACACAAGAGCAGGACCCGAAGAGTTAAGAAGGACAAACAGGGAGACGCTGACTCCTCTGTGTGCTGTCCACAGTCCACAGTGAAAACGCTCTGATGACTCGCTCCTGTTTTCAGGAGGAAATGTAAAAACATTGATCCTAAACTCGTCAGATGAGATGAGATGAACCTTTGTTTCTCCCTCGCAGGGCAGAGCTGTAACAAACAGTCCTGAAGCAGCTGTGAGCTCGGAGCGACTGATGAATGAACCAGTCCCCCTCTGCACACATGACTAATGTATGTTCATCGGCCGAGGCGAGGATCCACTCTGTGACATAGATATGTTAATGAGGGATCCTGGCAAACCACCCAGTGCACGTCATCAGCAGTCAGATCGGATTTCAGCACAACACAAGCAGAGTGAGGGTCACAACACCTCCGGTGAACACAAACATCCTCTGGCAAGAAAAGTTTTACTGTGCCACCAGATTCCTGCATCGGGCGTCTGACCCGGTCGGACCTGAAGGTGACACTGACAAGTGACGCAGCGAACTGCCTCCAACTTTCATGTGCAGCAGAAAAACACTGGGACAACACAAAGGCAGCACAGGAAGGACCTGGGTCACCACAGGGTGTGAACACCTGAACAGGTGACCTGAACATGACATGTTCAAATTGATCACATGAGTAAAAACACCAGACGAAGTGCTCAGCCATGTTAGCTCCTCTGTGAGGCTCCACGCTGCTAACACACTGCTGTTTAGCAGGTATAATGTTTATCATGTTCACCATGTTAGTCTGGCTGCCAGGGGCGTACATGTGGGGGGGTGGTTCTCCTCCTGGTCCCCCTCAGACCCGGTCCTGCTCAGACCCGGTCCCGCTCAGACCCGGTCCCTCTCAGACCCAGTCCCTCTCAGACACGGTCCCACTCAGACCCGGTCCCTCTCAGACCCGGTCCCTCTCAGACCCAGTCCCTCTCAGACACGGTCCCACTCAGACCCGGTCCCTCTCAGACCCAGTCCCTCTCAGACCCAGTCCCACTCAGACACGGTCCCGCTCAGACCCGGTCCCTCTCAGACCCAGTCCCTCTCAGACCTGGTCCCTCTCAGACACGGTCCCACTCAGACCCGGTCCCTCTCAGACCCAGTCCCTCTCAGACCCAGTCCCGCTCAGACCTGGTCCCTCTCAGACCCAGTCCCTCTCAGACCCGGTCCCGCTCAGACAGTTTGAGTGTTTGTGCCTGAATCTCCTGTTTTGTTACTGAAGCTTCTTTCCTTTTATGCTAAGCAGAGAGATAACCTTTAAAAAACAACGGGTGTCCACTTTTCTCTTACACTTTCACTGCCTCTGACGTTTGCTTTTAGATGACGGAGCCTCAAAGGCACAACACAATGACTTATATCAGATTTTTTGGGGGGTGATGGGGTGGGTAGGGCTTTTAAACTCCTCTCTAAATCCTCCCCCCTCCTTCCCGCTAACCACACTCCCTCTCATCTGTGTCCTCAGGGCAACATGCTGCATCACTGCTCTGTTTCTGGGCTATTTCAGGAACAGCAGCGTCATGTTACTGTGCTTTTATTTCCCAACAGCAGCCTTCAATAGGACACATGCTTTATTTGAGGCACACTGAGTATTTAATGGGACACCAGGCACAGCGGGCTGGTAATCCGGCCCCTGCAGCAGCGTCATCCAGCTCTGATCACACTGATATCTGCTGCAGTCGTCTCCAGAGCGACTCAAAGGGCCGATCACGAGAGCAGCGGCTCCGCAGACAACACGTCAGGATGCTTTAACACAGTTTGGAGTTTAATTTCACACTGATTATCACAGAGCTGTGTTTTTAACAACACACTCCACAACAAATAACTAGAGACTCACTCACAGTTCACACACACACACACACACACACTTGTCCAATTACATCCATTCACTGTCAGGGCTAAGTGAGGCTTGTTGTGCTGAATACTGAGGAGATGTTAGTGTTGCCTCACAGCCTCCATCATCAGACAAACACATCCAGCCTCGTTTTTAAAGGAACGCTTCAACATCTCTATCTGCTGTGCGACTCCCACTGCTTCCAGTTCAGCAGATTCTCAGTGTTACTGGTTACACACAGAACTTCCAGTGTTTCAGGCTGCTGGATGTGAGCTGGTGTGGGATCACTGGGGTGATTCAGAAAAGTCACCAGTCTGACAACAGCGCTCAGTCATGTAGAGACACTGATGCAGCAGAGCATCGCTGACGTGTAGTGAGCGAGGAAGAGGAAGAGGAAGACGCTGCAGCAGAGAGACGGCAGACTGCAGGTGGTCAGACGAATAAACAACAGGTACAAGCTGAACTTTGTTTGTCCTCCACTTATCTGCTGTGAAGTGGTTTAACTGGACCTGAACCAGATGAGAGGGAAAGAACAGAGAGAAGTGAGTTCAGTCAAAGGCTGAACAGAAACACACACACACACACACACTCAGACTGTGTGTAACACAGGGTTAACCTGTCCAGCAGCTGCTGAGATGTTTCAGTCTGAACCACAGCGATGGACCAACGTACCCACGCTGCCGTCCACAGATCTCAGCTGCTGCTTTCATCAAAACTTCGATCTGATGAAGGTGAAACATGAAACATCAGGTACAATTAACACCTATTAAACTACAAACCTGTGACCCTGACTGTTCTCCGAGGACTCCTCAGGATTTCGCTGGTTCCACCTCAGATGATAATGTGACAGACCCATGTCTGCTACAGGCCCGGCTACACCTGATCAGCCTGAGCTCCGTCTCCGTTCACACCTGTGCTTCCTGTTAAAAACCACCAGTCGTCCAGTTCCACCCTGCCTCTCCTCACCCGTCTCCCTGGACCTCCCTCATTTCCTCCCTCAGATGGAGAACAGCAGGGAGCAGTTTTCCTTCAGGGCCCTCGAGTTTTAGAGTCTGATGCTGCTCTCTGTTTCTCAGTGAAGGTTCACACAGGCTCATGTCCGTCCTCCGTCCAAGCAGAGACAAACCTCCACCTCAGTCACCGTGTTAGGTGTCTCCAAACGCCTGGTTCCAGGTCTAGTTAACAACAGTAGGTTTTGGCTGTGATGGTGAACACGGTGAAGACAAACACCTGCTAAACACCAACGTGCAGCTCAAAGCAGCACCTCGCCTACATGCAGCCTCACAGAGCTGCTAGCATGGCAGTGAAACCTCACCAACCCGAGGGACGTTTCACAGCTCTCTGTGGACACTTTTTAAAGTTGTTTCTTCTCTGCTGAGACGGCGTCCTCGTCCTCGGATCATGTCTCAGCCACATGAGGAATCTCCACCGCACCGGAAACCAGTTTTCCTGCTCACTCCACTCCATCTTCAGAGTGAGCAGCTCCTCAGGCCCAGAGGACTTCACCTCATCACCACACGCAGGGAAAGGATGCGGCCACAAAGCGGGAAGAGCGGACGCTGAACAGAGTTTGTCAGTTTGGACCCATTCAGTTGTTACAGTGAATGGAAACTGGCAGAGCTTCAATTCCAATTAGGCATTTGAGTGTGTTTACAGCAGCATGTAGAACCTGCTGTGCTGCTGCTGCTTTCCCTTCACATACAGTAGGTTTGGTGATAAATGCAGCTCATTACCGGCACATTTCCTGTGTTTAATGCGCTCTCCACACATCCCTCACTGTACTCAGCTTCTAAATCCAACTGTAAACTGACTGTTTCTGTCCTAACTCACATAGAAACACACTCAGCTGCAGCAACAAACTCAGTTCAATCAATTTATGCATCATTATTAAAAACTCAACCGTTTTCTCGCATTATTTTTCTCTCGCCCTCTAGTGACCACGAAGTCTAACTACTACAGTTAATGTCAGATTTATGGTTACAGTTGCCCTGGAGGAGTCTGTGGCTCAGGACTGGGGACACAGCGTCAAACCTCTGCTCTACAGCACCACCACGGGTCACCACCACTGAGCAGCAGCTCCACAGAACAGCTCGTCTCTGGACTCTGAGGACGGAGACGCTGCTCTTTGTCCAACAGCATTTTATTTGAGAGAAACTGTTAAATTCACACAAACATAAAATCACACAACTGTGGTCTCAGCGGCCTGATGCTGCGACCTCAGATTACGTTCATAACATCAGAGCGATTTTTATAAAGATCTTTAAATCCTCCGATTTTTGCTCCAACTGCTGATGCACCCAGGCTGCCGAGCCTCCACCTGCTCTAACAGGATCTGCTGAGATTACCATGGATGTTAAACTGATCGTATGGCACAGTGCTGCTGCCCTGGCTCTGCTCGGTGTGTGCACACCGGGGGAATCTGATTCCTGCAGCATGTTGCTGGGTAAGCAGGGAGCAGCTTGATGCAGAGCCATGAATGCCCAACAACACTGCAGAACCATTTGTTGCTATAAACGGTTTTATCTTCCAGATTGAAATAGTGAAATAAATGACCTTTCTCTGTATGAGTAAATGACCTTTCTTACATGTCATTAACTCTGTGTCCTCTCTGTCCTGTAGTCCTGTGTTTGTTTCTCTCTGGTCTCTCTGTCTCTGTACCTTACTGCAGGTACCTCTGGCTCCGGAGCTGCATGTCCTATGGTCCTGGCTCCACCCACCTGCTGCTGTTTATTGTTTACAATGATCGATTTCTAACATGTTTAATGTTCCATTCTGCTACAGATAAATATTGGATTAATATTCTTTGCAAACTGTAATGTAAATAATTACCAGTCATGATTGTTTCATAATTCTAATCTGCTTTTTTAACTTTCCACTAACTGTAATGTAAATTGACCCACATTGTCTGTATTATGCTGCATGTCTTTCTCCCCTCTCCTCCATTCCTAGCTGTGGATCTTCCTCCTTTTCCTCCTTTCACAGCCCGTGCAGGAGGGTCCCCATCAAGCCAGGTTCTGCTCAAGGTTTCTTCCTGTTAAAGGGAGTTTTCCTTGCCACTGTCGCCTTAAGTGCTGATCTGGGGTCAGGCTCTGAGTCTCTGTAAAGCGCTTTGAGACAATTTGGATTGTGGAAGGCGCTATATAAATAAAATTGAATTGAATTGAATTGAATTGAATTGTATTGTTTTTTTTTTTTTTATTTCCATCAGATGTTGACGGAGATTCGTCTTCAGCTAAGTGTGGATCCTTTTCCACAGTGAACAAGACGACAACAGCAGCAGCTGAAATATAATTTCAGCCATAAAAGGAAAGTAAATCTTCCTGTGGAGGCATGTTTCAGAGAGCACACATGACAGGTCGCCGTGTGCTGGAAGAAGAAGTACATCAAATTACACTTCATTTAAGCACATCTACTGTCACACACACACACACACACACACACACACAGTAGAACACCCTTGTTTCTCCAGTTTTATTGAAATTTGAGCTCAGAAAATTGAAAACTCTCACTGCCTCAGCAGCCACAGACACAATCAGCTCCACTAAGTGATTTCTATTCTCTTCTATTTTCCCAGCGTCCAGCAGAAGATGACAGAGGAGGGAGAGCAGAGAGGTCTGTGTGTTCATCTTCCTCTAATTAACAATGTTTGCTTACTTAATTTCCCAGGGTGCCGCTCTGCAGATGGTCAGCATAAAGTGTTCAATAAGCTCAGCTGTTCACCGATCATTAGCTCACTCTGCGCGCACACACACACACACACACACACTCAGATACAAATACACAGGTACAATCAGCTTCATGTTTAAAGGATCAGAAATGAACCAGAAACTAAACTATTAAAAATGTAAAATGTGGAACGAGGTTTGGAATGACCTCAGCATGGGAACGGGTGGAACTGCCACCATAACGTGATTGTGGCAGCTCACACTTGAATTTATGAATTTATTTTTAAAGTAGAAACATCAGATTTCAGGCCTCTGACACCGATGATGACATTAGCATCCATCTTCACCTCACTGTGACGGTATATTCCACTTTTCCATTTCAGGAAAAATATTCCAGTTAACATGTGAACTCTCTCCCTGACTCCTGTCTCTCAGTGCAGTGGGTGCACATGCCCTAATGATGTGTTTGTCTCAGTGCTGCGACTGTAGGAGACGATCAGGAAGAGCTGAGGTAATAAACTGAGGCTGTTCTGCCACCTACAGTGTCAGCGTGAGCCCAGTCTGTACAGAGCTTCATGCTGAGAGAAGTGTGATGTGGCCTGAATCATGGAGCTGTTCACAATGCAAACTGCAGCGAACCGTCCACCACCTGACTCCCCAGCTAACATCACCCCCCCCCCCCACACACACACAGCAGCACCAAACCAAACTGAGCCAAAACCAGGCGTCGTGAGAGGAACAGCAGCCTGTGACCTGCTCTCACTCTGCGTCCTCGGGTGGAAGAGTCCAGGGTGTCCTCCTCACGCCTTCACTCTTTTTCCTTGGATGATTTCATGTATTAACACATCTTCCTGCAGATTTCAGAGCATCAGGCAAACTTTTCAAAGCTAAAGCTCAGACAGCACTTGTATGTCTGTGTGTAGATGCTTTGTGTGTGTGTGTGTGTGTGTGTGAGAGAGAGAGATGTTACGGCTCAGCAGAAAAAATGGCTGAGCGCTGAAAGTTGCCTCTGACCTGGCGTCTCTGAGGACTAATACCCAAACAGTTAATACACACATTCTGTGCACACAGGCTTTTTCCCTCCGATGTCACAGAAACACGACGGCGTATTTAAACAAGACGCTTACGTTCCCATACAACAGAACATACTCTGACACTGATCATCAGCCATAAAGAGCCAAAACAGGCTGAGGTCGAGCCGTCAGGTCACACGTGTGAGCAGCAGATTTCATTTCCTCTCTGTCCCCAGGTCATATGGACAGTCTTCTGTGGACACACGTATTTATATTTGTCTCATATTTTTCCTTGTTATCATGAAAACATATGAGCGAGACACACACACACACACACACACGGTGGGCGTTGTCACACGTCATTGTCTGGGAATAACGTATGACTGCTCCCGTGTCGAAGACACAGGATACAGGACGTCCCCCCCCTGTCATCGTCCATGTTTGTGTCTCTCTGATCACATGCAGAGCGTACACACAGCTGCAGATGATAAAACAGTGAATCAGTGGGATCTGAATTATTCCTCTGTGACACACCTGCACAAACTGTGTGTGAGACGCCACCTCCACCTCACCTTTACTGTCTCAGGCTGATTTTCTCTCTACAGTCTCTGTGGACTTCATCCTCCACCTATTCAGCCACCACAGTCCAGAGGACAGAGGACAGAGGACAGGTGATAGAAACATGCTCGGGGGCGACGTGTGTGTTTTCCTGGTTCTCAGACCTGATGCTGACGGACTGTGTGACAGTGGATCCGAGTTTTTCCCAAACACAACACACTCGGTAAATCTGAAGCAGAACGATAAACTTCAAATCGAACTGAAAACAAAAGGAAGTGACAGAGAAAATTGCTTCGGCTGTCACCTTTTAATGCCACCGGCTTTTCATTGCGTCTGATGAGCTGTAAGTGCTGAAGGTGTATCACTGCTAATGTACTGCTGCTGCTCCACTTTCATATCTCTGCTTAGTCACAGCTCCACACTGATTTATCACCAAGGTTCAAACACGGGACACAAACGTTTTAATGTGCATATGATGTCAAACCTTGCATTTCTGTCCCGTTCCTTGTGGATTATGGTCCATATGTGCATGAGTGTAAATAACATGTGGTATATGATCGATCAGTTCATTCAGTATTATTGGCTGATTTTAGCTTTTACTGATAAATGAGCGTTGGTGTCTGCAGGTGTCGTTTCACTCTGTGAAGTGATTCTTCATATTTGTTTACTATCATTCAAAAGCAAAAATGTTTGTTATGTGCAAACGTTGATTGTGGAGGCCTCGTGATGACAGACACACACCGTGCATCGCACACACTGAGCTTCTCCTTCATGCTGCCTCAGAAAAACTGACAATGGAAATGAAAGTGCGTCTCTTTCTAACTGTAATTACTCTGCAGTTGTGATGACACCGAGCTGAGTTTCACTTCGCCGTTCCCTCTCACTGCAGTGACACAGCTTTAATTTCTGTTTTTCACCCTCAACTTCAAAGGCATGAAAAC
>CM028896.1:17757500-17770000 GCA_016801885.1 Toxotes chatareus | reverse complement strand
TCGTCCCAACTTTCCTTTCAGTACCAAACTTTTTCACAGAAGTAACAGAAGATTAAAGACATTCCTGTAAACTGACTCACAACAATCAATTACAACAATTTTAGAGCTGAAATTCATTTTCAGATTCAGTGAATCAGATTAATCAGACTGAGAAACGCTCTGTGCTGTCGGACCAGCATAAAGTTTTTTTTGTTTGGGTCACAACAGGACACAGTACAAAGTAGAACGGCGACAACTTGGACAGACACAGGTGGACAGAGTGAAAGGTGAGCAGCTGATTTCCTCCATCAGCCTCTCCTCCGTCAGCCACTCCTCCATCAGCCTCTCCTCCGTCAGCCACTCCTCCATCAGCCACTCCTCCATCAGCCTCTCCTCCGTCAGCCACTCCTCCATCAGCCACTCCTCCATCAGCCACTCCTCCGTCAGCCACTCCTCCATCAGCCTCTCCTCCGTCTGTATTCCTCCTAATCCCATCCTGCTTCCAGCTGACTGTACGCCTCAGGCCCCTGGTGGCAGCATTACCACACACCACGCCACATCATGCCCCGTGGGCCCACACCATGCACATGTGGTTCACTAAGCTCCAATCAGAATAACACAACCTGTTACTGAGGTTCAGACCAGTTTGTGCTGGTGGGAAGCAAAGACTTAACCTGAACCAGTCCTGTCACTGTGAGACACAAATCTGTGTGTGTGTGTGTGTGTGTGTTCATGCATACAACACAGGCACATGTGTGAGTGTGTGCAGGAATGTGTGCAAATCCTGCGCTGTGGTCAACAAAGGGAGGCTGAGCAGGATGATCATAATGCCATCATTAGAGCTTCCTGTTGACTGAGCAGAGACACACTGTTCCTGGCTCAGGTTCTTTGGCTCCATGGAGCAACAACAGTCCCCAGCTCCACACACACACACACACACACAGACACACACACACACACACACACACACACACACACACACACACACACACACACACACAGACACACACACACACACACACACACACACACACACACACACACACACACACACACACACACACACACACACACACACACACACACACACACACACACAGACACACACACACAGACACACACACACACACACACACACACACACACACACACAGACACACACACACACACACACACACACACACACACACACACACACACACACACACACACACAGACACACACACACACACACACACACACACACAGACACACACACACACACACACACACACACACACACACACACACACACACACACACACACACACACACACACACACACACACAGACACACACACACACACACACACACACACACACACACACACACACACACACACACACACACACAGACACACACACACACACACACACACACACACACACACACACACACACACACACACACACACACACACACACACACACACACACACACACACACACACACACACACACACACACACACACACACACACACACACACACACACACACACACACACACACACACACACACACACACACACACACACACACACACAGACACACACACACACACACACACACACACACACTTATGATGTTAGGTTATGTACATCTGAACATTAAAATACTGTTTTTGAGCGGCTGCTCTTCTCAGAGTTTCCTCCATCACCGTGGTGCGAGCTGAAGAGCGGCAGCTAACGTCTGACTGATGATGAAACTGGTTCTCTGTCATTCTGGAGATTTCAGCAGGAAACATGTTTTCTGTTGCGTCAGAAGCTGAAGGATTTCAGCCGAGCTGTTAAAACAAACAGCGAGCAGCGTTTTCATACCGACCACAGACCCATCACCGCCGCCCTGGGTAAGATCAATACTGCACACAAAAAGGCAGACACGCTGCGAAATAAGACACAGTCGCTTCCAAAAGGACATGTCCTTTGCCTCTGGCTAAACACACACACACACACACACATATTTGAACACACAGGTTCCTCCACTGTCTTTTATACAATAGCCATGACAGAGGAGCGAGCAGCCCTGAGCCCTGAGCCTCAGTCCTGTGAAAAACATTCAATAAACAGCTGAATCTCTCCTCCATTATCCTGCTGCCAGGGGAGCGCCGTTTACACAGGCACTATTTACATGTTGTAATTTGTCAGCAACATTAACACGACGCACAATGGCAACTCAATATGCTGCGAATATACAACGAGATCAGCCTGTGAGAAAAGGACAGGAGGGAAAGTGTGTGTGAGGACTGAAGGGGAAAAACTGATTTACAGAGAATTAGGCAAGCCAGGACACACACACACACACACACAGACACACACACACAGACACACACACACACAGACACAGACACACACACACACACACACACACACACACACACACACACACACACACACACACACACACACACACACACACACACACACACACACACACACACACACACACACACACACACACACACACACACACACACACACACACACACACACACACACACACACACACACACACACACACACACACAGACACACACACACACACACACAGACACACACACACACACACACAGACACACACACACACACACACACACACACACACACACACACACACACACACACACACACACACACACACACACACACACACCCACACACGCACACATGTACACACCATGTGCAAGAACGTGATAAGAAATGCAGGATCATTCATCTGCTCGCTGGAAGTCTCCCTCTCTCTTCCCTTTGACTTCCATCTTTTTTCCTCTGCTTCCCTGTACCCTCCTTCCCCAGATCCTCTCCCTCCCTCTCACCTCCCTCACCCTCCCTGCCTCGGCTGGAGGGTGAGGGAGGCTGCTTTATTTGTGTAACACCTTTCAAACACAGAGATAATTCAAAGTGCGTCACACAGAAAAGCATCAAAAGAACATTTAACACATCTAAGAGTTTCCGGTCGAGCTAGCAGCCGCGTGAGGCTGTGCACGGACACACGCTTTCACATGAATGCTAACATCAGCACGCTAACAGGCTCACACTGATGATGCTAACATCTGGCCAGGATAGCATGCTAATGATAACAACAGCATGCAGCAAAACACAAAGCACTGATGATTACCTTTCTATCAACATAATGAGGAAATGCTCTTAAATCACAAACTTTGCAAGATGCAAATATGTTTGTTTTCCACGTAAATATCCAGTGTTACAGTTCAACATGCACCTGGAGTGACGTCTCCAGGGGTTTATAAGTTTCAGTGGCTGTGGATCTTTTTCAAAAACTCGTGGAGCTAATGTTAATTAGCTTGCTGCTGCTAATAGAATCAGCTACCAATGGACAGAACTGAGAAGCTGCTGCAGCGAACAGTAAACCTGCCACTGTTCACGTGTAAAGTTCGACCAGCGCAGCATCGGTAAGTGAAAGGTTAACGGCAGTAACATGGATCCAACAGGTACCAGAGACGCTCCACCTCAGATCTTCCTCCACCCATGGTTTTCGGTGTAGCTCCGTCTCTCTCCCTCTCTCACAGGTTGACAGTGAGTGAAGCAGATGAAACGCCGCTCTGACTCATGCTCCTTTTTTCTGTCGCTCTTCTTCTCCTCTCTCTCACAGTTCGGCCTCCCTCTCTGTCTCTGGTGTCCTCGTGTCTTACGCTGATCTGTTACTGTCCTCTTTCATTTTAATCTGTAGTGTCTTCTTATCCTCCTCCTGCTCTCTCCACTTATCTCTCCTCACTCTGTCTGCAGAGACACTATCAGCCCTGATTCCTGTCGCTCTGTGACAGAGTGTAAAGCAGGACAACGGGAAAAACCCCTCATTCAAACAGAGCCTCAGAGGTTTCATGGATTTTAGTAATTACAGTCAGTTCCCAGGAAGTGATACTGTAGAAAATGGTCTGCTAACACTGAAGAGTCTGCATTTCCATTTCCAAACAAATGTATTTGCTAATTCAGGTCAGTTTATATGAAGATAAATTTGAAGCGACAGGCTGTTAAAGACCTGCACACGCAGCAGCTCAGCAAATACAATGACTGGGACTCATTGGTTGATTTGCTGTATGGAGGACCGGCGGGATATTAAAATACTTTAACCCCCATTTCAGATTAAAAACCTTTCTGGTTTATCCGGATGCTTTGCCACAAAGTGCATTTAGATTTACATTATTCAAAATACTTAAGTATTCTGCTCATTTGCTTTTAATGAGAGACCCAGAAATGAGTTAGATTGAAAACTATGACTGATGGTACGAACACACACAAACACAAACATCAGTCAGTTTAACATGAGGAGTTCTGTGTTTACGTGTGAACTCATCGGGATGAACGACATATTCAGCTCAGTATAATGTGTTTATATCAAATATAAGTTAAACATTGATATGAAATGCATGTAAACACACAGACGTCACAGGCAGGATGAATTATCCACTAATGTGCATATGTTGCTCCGACATAAGTTCATATAAACGGGATAAAGACCGTTTCCTCTGCATGGTTGCTGTGCAGGTATATGGTCCACAGTGATAAATTACTGTGCTCAGATCTGCTTTCTCCACCCTGTGCTGCACAGTGGAGGCAGCCAGCTGTGTGAATAGATTCAATAAAGCAGAGAATGAGGAGGGATTACATTTCACCTAATAGTTCACAGATTATTCTCAGTTATAAATTGAATATAGGGCAGACAAACGGTGCCTCAAGTATTCTAAATACATATTTATAAAGCTGACTGACTGGTGGGATTTGCTCAACCACGTATACTTAAACTGCATGTGCTTCCATACAATGAGGGAGAGAGAGAGAAAGCTCTGGCAGACATGACCTTATTGTGCTGGCTAAGACTCTACAAATGAATTTCATCTCTTGTCACATTCAAAATTCATCGCTTTTGTGCAGCTGGAAAAAAAAAAGTTTATCGTCGTTTTGTTCATGATCTGAATTCACTGAGTGAGGAAACGAGTCGAGATCCACTTAGGAGTCTGACTGCAAACACACAAATGAACCCTAATGCATGCACATTAGCATCTGTACAGACACAAACGGAGAATATGAATATATATCTTTATCTGTCCAGAGGAGAAGAACTCAGCATCAGACTGTGGTCTGCAGGAAAAGCACCAACACAACAACTGCTACTGCAGTTCACAGCTGTGATCCTCCTCCTGTGACAGACCAAAATCAGGGCACCACAACAGGTCCTGAGACCCGATCACACAGAATAAGGCAAAACAGCTGTGCTGGTGCATCATGGGATGTGCAGGCATCTTCAAGAAAGGATGTGAATATTTATCCCTCCGCTGGGAGGAAACCTGCGTGTCTGATTGCCAGTTCATGTCCTGAGGCTGGGACTGCACACAAACTGAGGTACACTGCAGTGTGTAGCAGTCATGCTCCAGTTTGCCTCAGATGTGTATTTAACATGTTTTTTTACAGCCTGAAGTGAAGCTCTGTCTCTGCTCAGAGAGCCAACCCGTCGACTCACTGTCAGCATGTGACCTCTGTTTTCTTCATTCGCTCACTGCTGTCAAAGATTCTAACCTCCACATCCACAGAACAGCTGTTGATAATAAGCTTATCAGGTTAACTGATAAAATAAAAATAAAATCTATGATCTTCATTAAAAACACAACAAGCTGAAGCTCCTGGTCCTCGAAGCCTGCAGCTGATTTCCAGCACATTAAACTCAACAACATTAACAAACTGGAAACGAATAAATCTGGATAATAAACCAGGATCTGATATTTAGCAGCACTGATCATAAACCACACGTTGACATTTAAGGGTCCTTTCACGTCACATCCCTGAGCATATTTCTAACCAGCTGCACAATGACTGAGATTCAGAAAACAGAACGTGTCTTTTAGTTTTAGTTGTGACACGATGCAGAGCTTTGTGCGTCTGGCCCTCGTTGTGTTTGTGCTTCCTGCCTCCTCCGCTCGTCTGTTACTAATCAGAACTGAGTGAATATACAAAAGGTGGTTTTTGTTTGTCAGTGTCTATTGTCACCTGTTGCCTACAATTCCTTCATTATTTCCTCTGGAGCCAGTATTTTTGGTTTTTGCCTGTTTGCCTGTTTCAATAAGCATCTGTTCCTTTCAGACAGCGTCTGAATGTGAGGAATATTTTTCCCTCCTCACACTCGGAGTTACCCTCCCAGATTCCTACTGGAAAATTTAAACACTGAATTAAAAACCTGTGATTCAGCAAAAAAATTAAACATCAACAAAAAAACTAGATGTGTCATTGTCTCTCCTGTGTGTGTGTGTGTGTGTGTGTGTGTGTGTGTGTGTGTGTGTGTGTGTGTGTGCTTTTCCTTTTGTGGCACGTCGGGTCAGGTTTGTGTTTCCCTTTAAAAACTGTTTTCTGGTACATCCTTTTCTGCTTCTTGATTTTTTTTTGTTAGAACTTTTATGTCAGTCTTCCCCTGTTTGCGCCCAGACCACACAAGGGAACGGAACAACCACATGGAATGTGAAACCTCCGATGGAGGCACCACACAGCCCCGCCCCCTTTTTGACTCCCCTTATTTATTTTTGGTGTTTTGCCCGTTAAAATTTTTTCCGACCTGTTTGGATTAAACCCCCGGGGCCCCATAGAGAATCGGCTTATTTTTGGGGGTGTTTTCTGTATACCCCCCCTTCGCCTTTTTTTACCTGCCTAATTTTCCCGCTAAGTAAACCCCTTTAGGTACAGAAGCACCCCACACACTGGCAATCCAACAGGAAAACGCAGACAGCACAGACAAACCAAACCATGTGAATGAAAAAAAAGGTTCAGATGGGGGAAAGGGAGCATCACCCCCCCAAACAATCCGGCCTCTGCTCCCCCTGATTTTCCCCGGAAAATTATTTGTTCTAGGTTGGTTGCTTCGTTCGGGTGAACCAGTATTGGGGGGTCTCTGTTTACCTCTGAGAGGAAAATGGGCGCTCGCTTGGATTTTTGCTGTGGTACACGTGGGGAATCATTTTAACCCCAAAGTTCTACCTCTGCAGAAAATTTTTACCCTTTTTGTTAAAAGTTCCCCCAAATTTGGAAAACAAAACCCATTAGGCGCCCCGGAAATCGGTAATTGGCAGGAAGATTTCCCGAACATTTTTGGATAAACCCTTAAACCGGTTTAAACTTAAAAAAACTTTCAACCGATTTATTTAAATTTTTAAAACCCCACCGGGCTACTAACTAGTGGGTTTTTAAATTTCTAAACAAAAGGGCCTCCCCCAAAAAAAAAACCTTTCTAAAAGTTAGGAAAAGCCTGAGCTTTCCGATTTAATCTCAATTTCTGGGCCCTGTAAAAAGGGAAAAATTTTAACAGAAAATCACTTGAGGAAAGAAAACCCCTGGGGAACAAATTTTTTGGGGCAAAAATTTCATTAAATTCTGGTAACCCCCCCAATATTTTATTTGGGTTTTTTCTTTATGATCCATTTTATTTTTTATTGCAGCCCTAACCCCCGGGGGGAAGGGACCCCTTTTCCCCGGGTTTGGAAGGTTTTTCCCTTTTAAAGGTTTAAACACAGGGAAATTTTGTTGTTTTGTGTTTCTGTTGGTTGGCCCTGTTTTTTTTAAAAATTTTTTGGGAAAAAAGGAAACAAAAACACCTTGAACCCCCCTTTTTAAAACAAAACACCCGCTGGGGGAACCCCTGAGGCCTTCCCTTTAAGAATTTTATTTTTTTAGGCTTTTTCCGCAAAAGAAAGATGGGAAAAAAAGTTTTTTTCCCCTTTATAAATGGGACATGCGTGGGGTTTTTTTAAAATTTAAAACCACAAACACCCGGCTGCTTTTTTAAAACAGGTGAACGAAACCAAAATTTTTTTAAAAAAAACTTACCAAACTGGGCCCCCCGGGGACCTTTTCCCCCTTTTTCCTTCATTATTATTCAAATATTTTTTTTTTTTTCTTTTTTAACCAAAAGGGGAAAAGGGCGCACTCAGGATGTTTTTTTGCGGTTGGTTTTCACATACCAACTAGGCTGTTTCAAAAATTAATTTTTTTTTAAAAAAACACACCCAAAAATCCCTTCTCCCAAAAAAATTTTTAACCCCCTCTGAAATTTCCATTTCAACTGCACCCACTTTTTCCCCCCCTTTTTTAAATATCTGGGCCCCCACCCCCAAAAATTTTACCCCTAAGGTGGATAAATTTTTAAAAAATGTTTTTACCTTGGGTTTTAAATTAGCTTTTCCCCTGGAAGGGGTTTTAAAATTTTAAAAGGTGGGGAAACCCTTCCTGGGAAATTTTGTTTTTTTGTGGTTTTTTGGGAAAACGAATCTTCAAACTGGGGTTTTAAATAATGAATTAAACGGGGCCCCCAAAAGGAAAAAAACCATCCAAAACATTTCAAATTAAATTAATTTAAAAAAATTCCTTTTTCCCTTTTTTTCCCCTTGGGGGTTTACCGGGGAAAAATTTCCCCCTGCCTGGTTGGCGAAAACCCCCACTCGCCTCCCCCTTGAAAAAGGAAGGGACCGGTGTTTTTCTGAAAAGGTAATGGGGTTTAAAAATTTTTGTTTTGAGCGGGCATCCCCAAACCAGGCTTATTTTCATACCGGTCCAAAAAGACCAAACATTTTTAACACCCACCGGAAGACTTTTACCCGGTGATAAAAAATTTTTTCACTAAGCCATAGGAAATTAGATAAAAGAGGAAGAAACCCGTCCCGGATGGGTTTAAACTAAAAATTTCCCCCTTTCCAAATGCCCCAAAGCCTTCCAAAAACCCCCCTATTCACCCTTTTTTACATTTTGTTTAAAATCGCATTTTATTTTTTTTTCTTTTTTTTCTCCAGGGGTGGTTTTTGCCCTTTAACAACCCTTTAAATTAAAAAAAAATTAAATTATCTTTCACAGGCGGGATTTTAAGGTTTACTTTTCCCCGGGGGTTTAAAAGGGGGATCATTTACCCAAAATGAAAATTTACGAAAAACGTATTAAAAAAGGTTATAAACAAAGTGTTCTGTTTTTTTTAAACAGGAGGCACCCCGGAACAGGGAAAATTTTTAACCTGTTTTTTACACAGGGTCCTAACATGGTTTCCCGAGCTGAAAAAGGCGTTTTAGCAAAAAATTTGGGGAAAGGTGTGTTGAACCATAAAAGGTAGGAGTTTCCCCAAGAGGATGGAAGGGGGCGAAAAGGGTGAACCTCCCTTTTATCCTGAAAAACCCAAAGGGGGAAATACAATGAGGAGAGGAGGGGTTCAACCGGGGTCCCGCTGTTCAGGTCATCGCCCCACGTAAAATTTCCCCTCTCTCAGATGCCCCCAAAAGTTCTTTTTCTCAACTTGGGTTAAAAAGGGAAATTATACCTGGTTGAAGTGGAATTTAGATGTCCTGAAAAAGCCCCCCTTTTTTGGGGCAAAAAATTTCAACTAAAGGAACACCCTTTTCCCTCCTTTAATGTTTTACAAAAAATTTAATAAAATAAAATTGACAAAGCTTTTAAAAAAAGGTTTTTGGGGTTCCCCACCCCGCCTGGGGGTTTTAAAGTTTCCACCCCACAGGAAGGGGAAAAAAAAACTCCCGCCTCCTTCTTAAGGGGAAATGGTAGAAAACCCAAAACCCGGGGGTTTCTTTTTTTTTGAAAGGCAGGTTTCCCCAAACCGGGGGAAAGGGGTTTTAACGGAATCGGGAGGGTTTAATTTTCTCAAATTTTTTTTTTGAGATCAGGCCAAGGGAGGAGAACAACAAACCCCGCCCCGTCAAGTTTCAAACCCCGTGGCAAAAGGGGCCCGAAAGGGGAAGAGCTGGGGCCAAACCCCGAAGGAATTTTCCTAATGAAAACCACTTCCGTGCATAAACTAAAACAGGGCAGATAAGCAAGGGACAGAAAATGAATACACTGCTGGAAGAAAAATGAAAGAGCAGAAAAAGGGCCATGAGAAAGATTTCATATCTTCCCTCTCCTGAGCTGGAGTGCACCCTGCTAGAAAAGAACTATATTTATTCTAAAATTAACACAATGATCTATTCAAAAACTCAATTTTAACTCAATTAAAGCTCCTCTCCCTGTCGGTCATGCCTTTGTTGCAGTAATTGTCAGTCTGTGCTTCTCAGACTGGAGTTCTTTGAACATGAATCGCACTGGAGCTCAAACCTTCAGCAGAGCGAGGGGGAACATTTTAATTCAGCCACACAAGAGGGAAGAGGAACCATGACAGAGGAGCAGGTAGGAGTGGGTACGAGTGCCTGCAGCGAGGGTGCCAAACACACACACACACACACACACACAGATATACACACACACACACACACACACACACAGATATACACACACAGACACACACACACACACACACACACACACACACACACACACACACAGATATACACACACACAGGCACACACAGAGACACAGACATACACACACACACACACACACACACACACACACACACAGATATACACACACACACACACACACACACACACACAGAGATATATACACACACAGATACACACACACACACACACACACACACACACACACACAGATATACACACACACACACACACACACACACACACACACACAGACACACACACACACTGATATACACACACACACACACACACACACACAGACACACACACAGATATACACACACACACACACACACAGACACACACACACACACACACAGATATACACACACACACACACACACACAGACACACACACACACACACACACAGACACAGGTATACACACACACACACACACACAGACACACACACACACACACACACACACAGATATACACACACACACACAGACAGATATACACACACACACACACACACACACACACACACACACAGATACACACACACACACACATACACACACACACACACACACAGATACACACACACACACACACACACACACAGACACACACACACACACACACACACACACACACACACACACACACACACACATATACACACACACACACACACACAGATATACACACACAGATATACACACACACACACACACACACACAGATACACACACACACACACACACACACACAGATATACACACACAGACACACACACACACACACACAGATATACACAGACACACACACACAGATATACACACACACACACACACACACACACACACACACACACAGTCGCAGAGGAAAGTGAGACTATGCAAATCATCGAGCTAATGAATTTCTGAATTCCAGCCTTGGCTCCTGTGATGGTAATGAGCTTATTTTGGCATGAGCTCATAGAGAAGAACTAAATCATACGTGTGCACGCACACACACCTGCACACACACCCACACACACACACACACACACACACACAACACGGTGATCTAAGCCAAACACGACCTCCTGCTGACAGTAGTTCATCACACCTCCTCAGTCTTCCTCTCCTTCACTGTCCGTCGTCTTCTCTGTGTGATGTCACCTGTGTAAACACATCAGCAGGTGTACACAACAAACAAAAAAACACAAGATCACAGTGTACACTCGTCTCCACACACACAATCAGATCTACTCATGTCTTCTGCTCATGGAGGGAGCGAGTACACTCAGAACCACTGACCATCAAATCGCTCAGTGTATTCAAACACACACAAACCCAAACGTGACGGTCACCATGGAAACGTAACTCAGACTGTAAACTACTGTTCCTGAAGGTGTGAGGTTCTATTTTTAAATAGAAAACGAATTCAGAGTGAAATGACGACGCCGGTGCTTCTGTTTTATTGTGTTTCTCTGAATCACGGCTGCAGCGCTGCATTATTTCCATTATCAGTCAATCAGCCGATGATCGATCGAATGTTCAGTTCACTGGCACATCAAACACAGAAAACTGAGACTTTGATTCATTCATCAAAATAGTTTCATTTTCTATCAACTAATCAATTAATTGGAATTAATTAGCTCAAACCTACAGTGGTGAGCTCCTGTGGCTCCAATCACAATCCTGTCTCTGGGCCTGTGATGTGTGCTGACCTGACTCACCTGGTGGTCTACCTTCTCACCTTTCTGCACTGATGTCCAGGTGGACTCCAGGAGCCCATGACATCACAGGTAGGCGTGTTACAGGTGCAACTGAACACACATGTGACCACACCCAACCACAACTACCAGGGTTCACAACTACAAGACACTAACAGAGAGAAAGTTTTACATTAGACGCTGAAGTTCGTACCATTGCTTCAACCATCGTGTACATCACATCACTCGTTCATCGTTGTGTCCCGTGACACGACGGTATCCTAACCTCACTGTCTGTCGCGTGACTTCCTGGCATGTTGATGTCACTGTGAAGGAGGAGTCTCAGCATCTGTTTCGCATCACATCACAGCAGCTGTGTTTCTCAAAGTGGCTCAGAGGCTCAGAGAAACACTGACGGTAAACTGTTCACACACGCGGTTACAGCAGGTGGAGTGGGGAGTGTGGGAGAGAGTGGGAGAGAGAGAGTGAGAGAGAGAGAGTGGGGAGAGAGAGTGGGAGA
>CM028896.1:17737500-17752500 GCA_016801885.1 Toxotes chatareus | reverse complement strand
AGAGAGAGAGAGAGAGAGAGAGAGAGAGAGAGAGAGAGAGAGAGAGAGAGAGAGAGAGAGAGAGAGAGAGAGAGAGAGAGAGAGAGAGAGAGAGAGAGAGAGAGAGAGAGAGAGAGAGAGAGAGAGAGAGAGAGAGAGAGAGAGAGAGAGAGAGAGAGAGAGAGAGAGAGAGAGAGAGAGAGAGAGAGAGAGAGAGAGAGAGAGAGAGAGAGAGAGAGAGAGAGAGAGAGAGAGAGAGAGAGAGAGAGAGAGAGAGAGAGAGAGAGAGAGAGAGAGAGAGAGAGAGAGAGAGAGAGAGAGAGAGAGAGAGAGAGAGAGAGAGAGAGAGAGAGAGAGAGAGAGAGAGAGAGAGAGAGAGAGAGAGAGAGAGAGAGAGAGAGAGAGAGAGAGAGAGAGAGAGAGAGAGAGAGAGAGAGAGGAGAGAGAGAGAGAGAGAGAGAGAGAGAGAGAGAGAGAGAGAGAGAGAGAGAGAGAGAGAGAGAGAGAGAGAGAGAGAGAGAGAGAGAGAGAGAGAGAGAGAGAGAGAGAGAGAGAGAGAGAGAGAGAGAGAGAGAGAGAGAGAGAGAGAGAGAGAGAGAGAGAGAGAGAGAGAGAGAGAGAGAGAGAGAGAGAGAGAGAGAGAGAGAGAGAGAGAGAGAGAGAGAGAGAGAGAGAGAGAGAGAGAGAGAGAGAGAGAGAGAGAGAGAGAGAGAGAGAGAGAGAGAGAGAGAGAGAGAGAGAGAGAGAGAGAGAGAGAGAGAGAGAGAGAGAGAGAGAGAGAGAGAGAGAGAGAGAGAGAGAGAGAGAGAGGAGAGAGAGAGAGAGAGAGAGAGAGAGAGAGAGAGAGAGAGAGAGAGAGAGAGAGAGAGAGAGAGAGAGAGAGAGAGAGAGAGAGAGAGAGAGAGAGAGAGAGAGAGAGAGAGAGAGAGAGAGAGAGAGAGAGAGAGAGAGAGAGAGAGAGAGAGAGAGAGAGAGAGAGAGAGAGAGAGAGAGAGAGAGAGAGAGAGAGAGAGAGAGAGAGAGAGAGAGAGAGAGAGAGTGAGAGAGAGAGAGAGAGAGAGAGAGAGAGAGAGAGAGAGAGAGAGAGAGAGAGAGAGAGAGAGAGAGAGAGAGAGAGAGAGAGAGAGAGAGAGAGAGAGAGAGAGAGAGAGAGAGAGAGAGAGAGAGAGAGAGAGAGAGAGAGAGAGAGAGGAGAGAGAGAGAGAGAGAGAGAGAGAGAGAGAGAGAGAGAGAGAGAGAGAGAGAGAGAGAGAGAGAGAGAGAGAGAGAGAGAGAGAGAGAGAGAGAGAGAGAGAGAGAGAGAGAGAGAGAGAGAGAGAGAGAGAGAGAGAGAGAGAGAGAGAGAGAGAGAGAGAGAGAGAGAGAGAGAGAGAGAGAGAGAGAGAGAGAGAGAGAGAGAGAGAGAGAGAGAGAGAGAGAGAGAGAGAGAGAGAGAGAGAGAGAGAGAGAGAGAGAGAGAGAGAGAGAGAGAGAGAGAGAGAGAGAGAGAGAGAGAGAGAGAGAGAGAGAGAGAGAGAGAGAGAGAGAGAGAGAGAGAGAGAGAGAGAGAGAGAGAGAGAGAGAGAGAGAGAGAGAGAGAGAGAGAGAGAGAGAGAGAGAGAGAGAGAGAGAGAGAGAGAGAGAGAGAGAGAGAGAGAGAGAGAGAGAGAGAGAGAGAGAGAGAGAGAGAGAGAGAGAGAGAGAGAGAGAGAGAGAGAGAGAGAGAGAGAGAGAGAGAGAGAGAGAGAGGAGAGAGAGGAGAGAGAGAGAGAGAGAGAGAGAGAGAGAGAGAGAGAGAGAGAGAGAGAGAGAGAGAGAGAGAGAGAGAGAGAGAGAGAGAGAGAGAGAGAGAGAGAGAGAGAGAGAGAGAGAGAGAGAGAGAGAGAGAGAGAGAGAGAGAGAGAGAGAGAGAGAGAGAGAGAGAGAGAGAGAGAGAGAGAGAGAGAGAGAGAGAGAGAGAGAGAGAGAGAGAGAGAGAGAGGAGAGAGAGAGAGAGAGAGAGAGAGAGAGAGAGAGAGAGAGAGAGAGAGAGAGAGAGAGAGAGAGAGAGAGAGAGAGAGAGAGAGAGAGAGAGAGAGAGAGAGAGAGAGAGAGAGAGAGAGAGAGAGAGAGAGAGAGAGAGAGAGAGAGAGAGAGAGAGAGAGAGAGAGAGAGAGAGAGAGAGAGAGAGAGAGAGAGAGAGAGAGAGAGAGAGAGAGAGAGAGAGAGAGAGAGAGAGAGAGAGAGAGAGAGAGAGAGAGAGAGTGAGAGAGAGAGAGAGAGAGAGAGAGAGAGAGAGAGAGAGAGAGAGAGTGAGAGAGAGAGAGAGAGAGAGAGAGAGAGAGAGAGAGAGAGAGAGAGAGAGTGAGAGACATCGATCGGCCGACAAAAACAGATTATAAACAGCTGCTGGAGTAAAACCCAGACGCTGAGCCAGAGAAACAGCAGTGAGGCTAATCTGAAGCAGAGAGTGAGAGAGAGAGTGAGAGGAGAGAGAGAGAGAGAGAGAGAGAGAGAGAGAGAGTGAGAGAGAGAGAGAGAGAGAGAGAGAGAGGAGAGAGAGAGAGAGAGAGAGAGAGAGACATCGATCGGCCGACAAAAGCAGATTATAAACAGCTGCTGGAGTAAAACCCAGACGCTGAGCCAGAGAAACAGCAGTGAGGCTAATCTGAAGCACCTGACACAGGTGTGTCCATTTGAACAGCGGAGAGCAGGTTTACCTGAGCGTTACCTGAGCGTTCCCATTCTGACAGATAACAGTCATTTCACCTGTGACTTCACTGATATGGATCTGGCTCTGTTCTGCTGTTTCTGCTGCGGGGTATAACTGGCCAAAGAAAGTCCGATGTTGTACTAACACACACCTGCTGTTACCACGGTAACCACGAGCGTCACCAAATCAAGCAGGACTGCTGCTTCCAGGTGTCCGCCCTGTTATCCTGTTATCCCAGCAGCTGATCCGTCCTCACTGTTTTGAGTCTGTATTTGATTTTCTGTGATTTCAGGAAGTAGCGCAGTCCTTCATCCGTCCTGTAGAGCTAAGTGGGAAATTCTGCGTCCAGCAGAGGAGAATCATTTCTTTAGAAACGAAGCAGGTAAATGCTGCAACCACTCGAGCTCTGCTTTTACAACAGGCTCCTGGTTTAAATCAAACTATGGCTCACAGAGTCAGGAAACTACACTGTTACAGTGAAACACGTGATGACGGGTCTGTAGCCTGGGCCCTGTGTGAACACAGCTCAGACATGTCATCAGCTTTTATCTCCACATCCAGCAGCTACAGAGCAACACCATCCTGTTTTCACCGGTCAGAGCAAAGAGCAGCCTCGATCCTCGATCTGTCGTCGCATCTGAACGATAAGAAAGACGCGGCGCTGCTCCTGTGCTGCGTCAGAGCGCAGAGGGCGGAGGAGCACGGCGCACAGCAGCAGCACAGTCACAGGTTAGAGACCGCTCTCACAGATGGCAGCGTTAATGAGGACTCCCGAGGTTCTTGCTCTGTAACCGAAGGTGTTGAACTGTTTTTGGGGTGAAAATGAGCAGGTTGATTATCTTTGTTCACATCTGAGAGACACGGATTTCTTCTGCCAAACCTCTAACCCAACTGCTGCATTAAGGATCACACCCTTTCTAATCAGGCTCACACACACACACAGGAAGAATCAGAGCATCTCAGTCCTTGATAGCAGCTCAGATCAGAGCCTCGCTGACAGGATTAGGAATGGGGACTTCATCTCCCCTCACAGCAGGAATATCCAGTTACATCCATTAAAAATAGCAACAAAAAAAATGTTGACAGGTGTAGATGGAATGGATTCAGCTGAAGAGTCTGGTGTAAGGCTTCAGACAAAGCTGAAGACCCACAAACACAGAAAGGACGGAGCAGAAACCCCCGTGATGCCTCTGTCACGTGTTCTTTTTACTAAAACAAACATGGATGACAGCCATGTTCTGACACGTCTAACCCAGAGTTTACCTCCTGCTCTGTCACTGATCTCTCTGTCGTCCTGTACATTAAACAGAAATCTGTTTTCAGGATGTACTTCCATGGCCATTGGGCCTCCCTGCGAGTCAGCAACACCTTTATCTTTCTCTTTCTACACATGACACATGATCTGTTTTCATGTTTCTTCTGATGCTCAGTGATACACATTTAAACATCTCTCTCAGTCACACACACAACAGGCAGAATCTCAGTGTCTGCAGCTCATCCAGAAGGATCCGTCCAATCTCCGAAACCAGGAAACGGGAGTGTGTGCTTTGTGTGTGAGACACCACAAGCTTCAATATGCTTTCAATGAATTCCCAATCTCTCCAACAAACCTGCGTCTTTTTGTCTTCATAGTCTCAGTCCCAACAAGCAGGAGCTGCATCTGAGAATTTTCAGAACTTTCTGGAAAACAGTTTGACAAGTGACAGTTCAGGTGTGTGGAGCTGTGAACGTAGGTGGGTTTGAACACACCCCAGCGCTTTTCATTCCTCACACAGCCGAGTGCAACACCACGTATGTCTGTGTGCAGAGGAGGCGTGACTGCACACACAGTCAGTGGAAAGACATGTAGCATGAACGAAGACACATCTGCACAAACTGAACTGTGTCCCAGGGCTTCGTGACTCTGCAGAGGACAGGGACGGTGTCCAACTGGAGTTTCTGCTGCTGACCTAAACACAGACGCAGCTTGTGTTACCTTAACACTGATGTGGGTTACAGCTGGGCGACTGTGTGCTGCCAGTGAAGAGCAGTGTGAAGAGTCCTGAGCAGGGAAAACAGATCAGTGTGGTATACAGACCCTCTGTGGGGGGGCCAGACCCCCCGGGAGGGGGTGGGGTGGGGGCACTATTCTGAATATAAACATTCTCTCTGCTAACACAGGTTAGATGGAGACTTTATATAAGTTTTCACATCCAGGTCATTTATATATATCAGCACATCTGTACAGAGTTAAGATGTGTGCACATACAAAGCCAACACACACACACACACACACACACACACACACACACACACACACACACACACACACACACACACACACACACACACACTTTTCTCCTGACACAAAAAGAATACAGTGCACATTTGAAATGCCTGCAGGAGAAGGGGAGAAGTGCCTATTATGAGGCATTATGGACAATTTGCAGTCATTATGAGCACTCCTCAGTGTAAATGGGTATCATCGTGTGAAATGCTCTGGCATCTAACAGACCTGTCCAACTGTCAGAAATAAGTAGAGAGGAGAGGAGGCGAGAGGCAGAGGGAGAGAGGGAGGGAGGCAGAGAGAGGGAGAGGGAGAGAGAGAGAGAGAGGGGGGGGAAAGAGAAAGAAATGAAGAAAAACTGAGAGAAAGAAGGAGAAAGAGGAAAAGAGATTTAAAAGCTGTGCTATTATCGTCAAAAGGCGTCTGGGATGGATTACTGTCTCTGGGATGGATTACTGTCTCTGTCTCCATCACAACTACATGCCTCACCCCTGAAACCAGGTGTGAGCCAGCAAACGGCCATCTGAAGTTGTGGGGTTGTACACGCCACCGCCACAGACTGCAAACAGGAGACGCTACGACTCCATGCGTCCTGAGAGTCTCTCCACCCGTCTCTGCAGCACACATACTGTACAGGACAGGAAGACACCTGGACGAAGCACATCTCACGGTCAGGTGATGTGTCCATGCACCGTCACAAAAACAGAGACCATCACGTGGACGAAGGGACAGATTCCCGTCAGACTGGATTTTATTTCTGGTTCAGGTCAGAGACTTTATGATAAACAGTCACTTCCACTTCCTTTCAAACCTGGAGCATCGCCCCAGTTAGCAAAGTCACTGCTCAGGAGAATCAGTGTGTTCGGATCCATTATTTGGTCTGATTGATCAGAGTTGACTTTAGAGTTTCAAACTGAATACGAGAAGAAATTCATCTCTGAATTCACAAGATAAATCATTCATGATTCATGTACCAACAACGTACTTCAACTCTGAAAAGAATTTCTCCTCGTGTGTGTGTCTCTGTGTCTCTCTCTGTGTGTGTGTGTGTGTGTGCAGGCTGAAACCCAGGAGATTTGGCCATTGGCCTACATCTCATGAATCTCCACAGTGTAAACATAATATTTACTGTTAATGAGGCTGGTTTCCAGAGAAAGAGCAGAAAGTTTTAATCTGCGTCCTCTCAGCGTCGCTCCTGCTCAGCCTGTGGGGTTTGATTATAAGAATCTCAGCTGGGAGGCAAACAAGCTCCTGGTTAATGTTACTGTTACATACATTTACACACACACACACACACACACACACACACACACACACACACACACACACCTAAAGATTCATGTTGCCCTGAGAAGGCAGGAAAACACCATCACTCACATAAAACACTGTGTAAAGTTTAAATTGGCTGAACCTTCACTGTCCCTGAGAATAAAACACCTGAATATAACAAGATGTATTTGCTCCCGAGTCATTCACATCTACACTGTGTGTGTGTGTGGACAGTGTGTGGACAGTGTGTCTTTCCAAAATAACAGATGAACTAAAGAAACTGATGAATGTTATTCATAAATAGCTGGTTCTCATTTAAAACACAGGATCTGCAACAATCTGCTCAGTACAGATAAATATTTTCTCTCTCTGTCTCTGTCTCTCTCTCTCTCTGTCTTTCACACACTCTGACTAATCAATCTCTTCTGTGTTAGAGAGGCTGGAGCTCAGGGAGAGTCAGGAGGTTCGAGGTGTTAAATAGCAGACGAGGCAGGAGAACGAGAACACGAGGAAATCTGATTCCTGAGGCACGAAATCCGCCTGCAGTGAACGTCCAGACCTTTTCCCGGCAAACGAGCTGCTTCCTGAAATCCACTGCAGAGTTTTACATGTTGTTATCAGACAAATGTTCGTTGTTCATCCGAACTCTTTTATTCAGGTCCAGGAAAAATCCCGACCTGATTCTGAGCAGAGCGCGTTTTCAGTGTTTTATTTCTACAGTTCACATCTCACACATCTCTCCATTCCTGGCTGGAGCGTATTTTTTTACTTTTATCCTCAGTGCGACCTCAGACAGGCTGAGACGATTGGCTGAGTTTATACACGTGATCTCGGCCACACATCAGTAAATGTATGAGATCTGCGGATGTGAGCAACGTTTCCTGTAAACACATGAATCAGATCAAATTTTTAAAAAATGCACGTGTTTGGAAAATTGTCCTTTAATGTTGCTGTTTCCTCTTCCTCTCCCATTTTACTGGAAGAAGTTCAGCAGCTGTCTGATGCTGTGACACCTGCCTCCACCTGTGCACAGGGGACGTCCTCTGTCGTGCTGCTCCGCACACACCTGATCATTTAGCTGTACAGCTCTGTTCAAAGCAGCAGCAATTAGCACCTTCTGACCGGCAAGTTAATGAGGCAGGCGCTGCTTCTTCTGTGGTATTTTGAGGTAAATAAGGTGGAGGGGAGGAAGAGTCCAACATCTGAAGTGAAAATGTCACCTGCTATGTGTGACTGAACAATTACCTGCAGGGTCTATTATCAGAGGTGAAGAATTAAGCAGCTTTATCTGCAGCCCTCCTGTGGACGTCAGCGCGGCCGCAGCCCCGAGCCACAAACCGTGAACACGGGAGTTAGAACAGAAGCCTCAGTGACCAAAGGACTGTGCAGCACAAAAACTAAAAGCTGTAAAATACCACGGAGAACAGAGAGCAGCTCATTCAGACACGCTCTTTATCTGCTTCCAGCAACCTTTACCATCTGTCACACATAAAGTTAGTTCACTTTCTGCCTCATTCAACCCCGTCGCCGAGAAAGGATGTTTCTTCACAACTAAACTGCAACAGAAAAGACATTTTACAGGAAGCATCATGAGGACGTGCTGTAGATTAATATCTGGTGAATTCATCGATTCTCAACCTGTTTGTTTTCCACCTAAATCTCGGATGTCTCAGTTCATCATCCATCTGCAGCGACTCCAGCATCATGAAACTGATTCTGGTTCTGTTCACACAGCTCCTGGTTCAGATCAGGGAAGGATCCTGGTCCGGTCCAGAAAAACTTCGACCTATTTACATTGAACCTGAACCTCAGACTGTGGATCTGGGCGTGAACCCGGCAGCCCTCAGGCGGTGCCTCCGGTAGCTTTGTGTTTCAAACTGATGATGATCAACAAAACAGTTCAGGCTCCAAAACTCAGCAGTTACACCAACAAACATGTTTCAGCCGAACTTCCAGAGAAAGGACCTTAAATAAACTGGACGTGGGTCATTTTGTCTCAGAGCTTGAACTCTGTCTCACTGACCACCTGCAGCATTTCCTAGTTTTTCTGTACGATTATACAGGTATTTCGTAACTGTGGCAACTGATTCTTTCTCCATTGCCCCTTTAATTAGTGCCTAATTGCACTGGCCTTCCTCGGACACGTCCGTGTAATTAACGACTAAATACCAGATAATTTTCAGGAGATGATGAGGAAAGTTTGCAGAAAAATAGCTGGAAAATACAGAACTAAAAAAAAAACATTACCCCTTTTTCCTGTTTTCATTGCTCCTTCTGTCCCTCCACACACACACACACACACACACACACACAGGCTGTGTCCTTGAAGCCAGAAATAGACCAATCAAATCAGACACCAGGATGCCTGGAGGTAGGAGAATGGAAAGTCGCCTAAATTTAAACTTCCTCCTCCTGAACCGCCCGGTGGAAGAACGCCGCTTCACCTGGAAACGATATGTAGGAGAGAAATAAGTAGATCTAGTCATTCAGGGTGCAGGAGACGGACCCTGTATCTGAAAATGGGATCAAATTCAAACCAACTTTGTGTCCATCAGCTTCACCTTGAAGCTTGTCCTCTTCTTCGTGAAGTCACATAAACATGGACTCAGAGCAGGAACACAGAACCTGGACTACATGGATACAGCTCACAGTCGCTCCCTATCCCACAGCCAGGTCATGCATACGTGGATCAGACTGACCTGAGTCAGTCAGGCCCTGGTCTAACTACAGGTCACATGTTTTATGGCTCTGGTTTCTCAGTTGGAAACTGACCAGCTGAAATAACACGAGACAATCGATGAGGCAGCATCTCCTCCTGCAGAACACACCACGCTCAGCTGAGACGAGGAGCTGGGCTCCTGAACATCAGAGGGCGGAGCCTGTAGCAGCTGCTCTGAGTCCTTCCCTGTCCATATGCATCAGCCACAGGATCCTACGCTTTAAAGTTCTGTGCTGGCTCCAGCTGATCCACCTGTTTCTCTGCATAAACAAACCTGCAGCTCTTTGAATCAGCTCATCTTCTTCTTCTGTTGTTTAACGGCAGCAATATGAGATCGACTGACGGCGTCTACATGTTGTCCCTCCCCACTTTTCTGTTTTAATCTCTTCACACTCTTCTCTTTCCTCCTCTACTCATCTTCTCTGTGCTAAATCCATATCACATCACTGTGTCTACTTGTTTTTGTGACTCAGTCTTAGCGTCGCCCTGTTAGCCGAGCCCCTGGCTCAGCATCGCTCTCAGGGTGATGGTGTACACAGCACTGAAAAAATATTTAAATCCAAGATGAGCCAAACACTTCCTCTGTGACTATGAACCAGATTCAGCAGCTGTGCTCTGAGCTCGGCGCCGTCGCTGCTCTGCCATTTTTCTTTCAACAGAAACGTGAATGAGTTCAGAATAAACGATGCTGAAACCAGGACTCAGGATGTGAACCTGTTACCAAGTGTCCTTACATCTATGACCAACTAGTAATTATCTGCAGTATGTTACTGTATTATGGGCCGTGCACCTGTTTTTACAGGTCAAAGTTCATGTCTTAGTTGCCGCTCGGCGCCGCTCGGCCTGTTGCGTGGTGGTTTCCGTGGCTCCGGAGCAGCTCTGTCGTGTTTTCTCGGTGGAAACACGCTCAGGTGTTTCCAGGTGAACAGGGCTCAGTGTTTTCTGACTCAGCTGTTCAGTAAAACAAACAGAGGTTGTGTTAATGTTATTAACACATGCGACGGCAGACGTACGGCACCTGTTGACTCGCTGTCACCAAACTCTGTAATTAGCTGATGTATTTGCTTTGACAGACAAATTAGTGTGTTGTGTGTGTTGACAGACTTGTGTTTTGTTCGTGTTGACAGAGTACTGTCCACACGTCACTGTGGCTCCCAGCATGCTCTCTGCTTCACACTGAAACTGATTGCGGGCTGTCAGCTCTGCTCGAGTCTGTTTCCCTTCATCTCTCTCCTCCCTCCCTCTCTCCCTCCCTCTCCCCCACCCCTCTCACCGAGCTGTCAAATCCACTAATGTCTCTTTCTCTGACAGCGCCGCCCCTCTTCTCATTCACTCTCTCTCTGTCCCTCCCTGTCTCACATTCACGTCCAATAAACCTCCTCTTCATCAGCCCAACAATCAATAAAATCAGTCGGTCCTGACAAATTCATTTGTTGGTAAATGGTGTGCAGCCTGGAGGCTCCGACTCTCCGATGAGCAGATTATCGCTCTCGTTCTGCTTTTCCTGGGACCGGGAGGCTTCGCCGTGGATTCCTCTGTGGCTGCCGGGTCTCTCTGGAGTTTGTCACATTCAAAGTTCAGTAGCACGAACGGATCAGAGAAATATTCAGCGCTCCAGAAGCTGCTCGTTATAAATGCAGCACTGCTTCTGTCTCAGAACAGCAGATGATGATTAAATGGCCACTCATTGACCTGACACGGTCATCAATCACCAAACGAGACGCGTGTAGAGACACAGCACCGGTGACACTGGGCTTATGAAGAGTGAGTCTGTTGGAGGTTTAACGGTCGTTAGCGTGTCCTCGAACATACCTGATGTTTACTCTCACTCTCTGAGGCCTGACTCCAGTTTTCCTGGGATCAAAGGACAGTTCTGAATTTCAACAGCTGTGGACATAACAGACATTTCACCTTCCACCGTGTCAGAATGAAAAACGAAGACTGTGTTCAGTAAATCATCGTCACGGCTGCCACCTTCCTGAGAGGTGTTCAGCTTCCACGTCCCTACACGCCACGACTGTCGGCTCCACTCAGCCAAACAGAGACGAGGACCCGACACAGAATAAGCACAGAAACAGACCTGGTCCATCTCAGTCCCAGCTGTCGCATCCAAATCATGTTGAGAATCCGTCCCGATGTGTGGCCCCACCTTAGGTCACACAGCTGTTCAGGACATAGGACAGAACTTAATCAGACTGAAGTGAATTAATCCTGATTGAGCTGTTGGCTCCAGTGATGCTCGGTCTCGGCCACAGTGCAGAAACAGAAGCGATGGCGTCCGTAGGGATTTGATAATAAATTATCCTCAGACCAGATCCGTGGATTTTATGGGCGTCACAGTTTCACCACTTCACCAACATCATTCTTCACATTGACACACACTCATTTTCCATCTCAGCTGCCATTAACGAGAGCAGCGCTGTGAAACGAGCAGGCTGAGGTGAACAAACCCAGCAGAGTCCAGTAACGACAGGATCACAAGCTCACTGCAGCTGATCCATTAAACCGCTCCTGATTCCAGACCCTGAGGCCCCTGAATGAAGACGCCAGCTTTCTTCTCCGTTCCCTCTCTTTTCTATCGTTTCACGTCCTCCTTGTTTTTGTCATCAGATGCTAAAAGTTCCTAAAGATGCTGAAACTGAACTGAAGTTAGTTTTCCTTTGGTTTTCCACACAGAGTCAAATCCATGTGCGTTCGTTTGGTGTTTCATTGGTATGGATGGTGGCGGCAACGTGGCCACGACGCCGCAGTGATGTGTTGTGGCGTCGTGTGTTTGGCTGCCATGGTCGTTTACATCACCGGCCGGGCTCTGATCCAGAACCACAGAACACTGCACCCTGTGTTACTGCTGATGTGTGCTCACACACATCCAGGCCCAAACACGTACATACATGGACACACACACACACACACACAGCATGCACTAACTGCGAGTGACGCACACAGAAACGTTCTCCCGTTGCAGTGGAGTGCTGATGTTGACTTGTGTGGCCAGAGTTATAAATGTCACTGTTTCTCCTTGTTTCACCTTCTGTGTCTGCAGCAGCACAGCGGAGCATTAAAGGCAGGAAAACACACAACAACAGACTGAGAGGGTCAG
Organism: Toxotes chatareus; assembly: GCA_016801885.1. Taxonomy (NCBI): domain Eukaryota; kingdom Metazoa; phylum Chordata; class Actinopteri; family Toxotidae; genus Toxotes; species Toxotes chatareus. Next base: position 17,740,496 of record CM028896.1, on the reverse strand, counting down.
AGAGAACGGTCTCCACCCTCCTCCACACCATGCGAGGTCGCCCAGGGTCCAGCCGTGATGGCTGAGAGTAAAGTCTGTCCCTGCAACACAAGTATAAATCATCTCAAAGTGCTACGTGGAAGGGGAATGGACTCGCTTCAGTTCTGACTCCAGAGCTGGACGAAAGTTAGAACTGAAGCCTTTCGGATGAGAGGTCACGACCCCTTACACAGAACTATAAATTCAGCTTAATGGCCACACGTGAAAAAGCCTGCACCGCCTCCAGAGGAGAGGCGGACTGAGAGTCTGCAGCCGTGCCAGCAGCTCTGTGAGCCTGAGCTCACACACACACGCAGCAGCAGCACAGTAACAACACATACACACAACGTTGTGGAGATGGTGTAATGTTTACCAGTTCAGTTAGCATAGCAACATATGCTAATTAGCACCAACATAAAAAGCACTGCTTTGTATGTTGCACTGGTTTATGAGCAAACAGCTGTAAAACTAACGATGTTCCCATGAGCCTCAGCTGGACTCTGTGTGTACTGCTCATCAGCAGAAACATTAACATCCCGGCATCGTGACTGTGAACGTATCAGCAGGCTGACACTAGCATTTAGCTCACAGCACCGCTGTGACTCAGTGACAGGTTACTCCAGAAAAGAACAACACGTCTGAGCTTGTTTCCAGCTATCAACTGTCTGATAAGCAGTTCTGATGACGTGTTCTGGCAGCTCACGTGCAGCCTCACACAGCTGTACTCTCAGGCTTGTTATAAGGTGGTTAGGTTCATTTTGCCATCAGGATGATAATTAAAAAGATCAGCACTTAGCCTGAAGTCCTGAGTTCAAACCAATTCGACCGCAGGGGATCCAGTAAGTGCCCTTGAGCAAGAAACTGAAATCCTGCTGGGGGCTGTTCTGCAGCCGGCTCTGACCTCCGACCCCCCTGTGGAGAGGGGCCAGAGGCCGGAGAGTGTCTGCCAGAGGATTAATGGAGTGTCACTGAGGGTGAAGGTTGACTGTTACCGTGACGGGCAGAGCTCAGCTCAGCACAGTGGCTTTCCTGGGTCCTGGAGTCAATAAGCTCAACTGGTCCTAATGAGACATTCTGATCAGATTCCTCATGTCTGAATAAACACTGCACATAAATAAACGAACGCTGTCAGTGGACACAGGTTGCATGTTTGGTGCTCTGCACCTATAACGACAGTGAGGCCTGAAGTGCAGAGGAAAATGAAACCGCTCCGAGCGCTTCAGTCCCCACGGTGAAACACTGCGACCTACATACAGTCTCAATCCATGTCACCGGCTCGAGTGTGGGTTTTCACCGTGCGTCCTCACACATGTCCCCATATCCCAGCTTGATTTGCATAAAAGAACACAAAAGCTCTGACTTTCCACCCGACGTCCTCCAGTGAGTCCCTCTGTTCACATTCACTCATTAAAACTGTGAGAACTAACTATTCATCATCTGGTTTTACATATTCATGTCAGCCTCACTACTGACTGTCAGACTGACTGAATGTCCTGCATTCTTCCTCAAGCACATTCATGTGGAACTGAGGGACCCTGACAGAGAGACAGAGTCCCTGACCTGCCTCTGCTTGGACAGTTGGCTGTTGGACATGGACAATGCCACTGGGAAAAAAAAAATCTGTAATTTAATTCAAAAAATTATTTTCCTTTTAACTTTTAATGTTTTTCAGTGAATTATGACACAGTCCTATAAATTGGAAATACATTAATTCCACTTTGCATTTCACATTATCTTTGTCTGCTTTGAGTTTTCCATCCTTTTCAGCTTCACTTACCTTGAAAGGTTCTTAACTTATAACTAGATTCTGACATTGAGCCTGACTCTGTGTCTTTCAGCTGTTCTCTGGTTTATGGGCCAACAACATGATCACCTGACTGTGACTGACCGCACTAAAAATCCTCTATTAACAATCATCACCATTTAAAATAGCAGATAATCTCAGGTCTTGATGGCTCAGTAGAAGTTGAGGAACCACTGACAATAAGTTCATTAACATCTGGACCTGCAGCACTGCAGCTGAGCAGATCTGTGACACCAGCTGAGAGGATTTTCACAACCTGGCAACCCAAATGTCACTCTTATAAATTATCTGTGAAGAATTAGTAAATTATTTAGTAACCATTAAAAACAGGAAGCCTGGAGTGAGCCACCAGAATAATTATAGAGTTTTACAGTGTTAAACTATGAACCATTAATAAAGCATATAGCATGGTACATAAAAGTACTTCATTCAAATTAAACTGTGCATTATAAAACTCAAAGTAAAGAAAAAAAATCTTTAAATTTGCCAATTTAAAATTCTTTCCTTGCTGTTTTAGAAATGGAAAAACTGAAAGTGCACAGACACAGTCCTCTGCCTTCGTGTGTGCACTTCCATTCCTGATGGTTTTTATCTTAAAAAAAAAAAAAAAACTTTAATTGAAAGTTGTTAACAGTGCCACCAAAACATTAACTGAACCAAAAAGTTTTTTTAAATAATCAACAATCATTTCTTTTTACACTGAGTTGGATAAAACATTATTTAAATGCAAGTTTAATTAATCAAGATATAAATAGTTGTTCAATGAATCAATTCATTAATTTGTTATAATTAAACACAGTAAAAGTCTATAATTATTCTAATCGTAGGCTCTGAGCTCCACATAATAAAGTCATTAGTTACAACTTACTAATGTTTTATAAAGCCTCCCATCAGACGTCAGCACTGTAATTATCTTACTCCGAGAGTCTGACTAATTACTGCATGTCCATGTAAACATGGTCAGTAAGTGACCACAGAGCGAGTGATGCATCAGTGCAGCCGTCTGTCGTCACAGGGGGGAAGACGGAAAAGGACAAAGAGGAAGTGAAGACAGAAGAGACGGGAGGAAAGACCGTGTCAGTCACCCAGCTCCTAATCTCAGCTTCCTCTGATCAGTGACCTGGATACAGCACATGCATATGCAAGCACTCACACATTTCAACACACACATGCA